>JAWZYV010013936.1:0-276575 GCA_038373885.1 Cheiracanthium punctorium
GATATCTTCAATCACATCTTTGGCCCCGTCAGTTACTTCATTTATTATTTCTATAATAAAGTGCTTCTCAGAAACTTCGTAAGATGTAATTTTGGTTCCTGTGCACATTTGTTCAGTACATGGCGAGTGATGAGTATGCAGAATATACTTTAAATTATTTTCTAAATCGTTTAGATCATTCTTTGACGAAAGAATCGATACAACAGGAAGAGCTTCTCTTCTAAGAGAGTGGGCTGCGCATTCAACTTCAGAACACTGACAAATTTGTACTGCAGAAGGCCATTCCCGGAACATATGTTGAGCAGCTCTTTTTGCTGTACATTCTGCTTTAATGTGCAAAACTTTATTGAGTTATAAAGATGACTTGCAGATATTTTTAAGCGTACAGGTACGTAAAAAGTATGTTCTTGATGATATACATCCCAGTGCTACATGTTTCACTATTTCAAACATAGTTTTCGTAGAAGCTAATGACTCCACGTATTTTTCATATTCCTCACTGTCAGAGTATGCGGCTGAAAATATTTGAAATATGGAGTCGTACGCACATGAATTTAAAAGTATCGTATGGAAACCGTCACAAAGGATTGGTTTGAGATTGTCGTTTACATTTCTCTAAATGCCTATGGGTTTACTTCTCCGAGTTGTAGAAAAGTCTATATTTTCCAGTTCTTTCACTGGTTCTAAGTAAGATGTGCGTTTTCTTTTCTTTGGTGGAACGGCGAGCCCTCGCTCATTTTCAACGGCTTCTTCTTCTTTCCGAACCTGCTTATCTTTAAAACACGTTGAACATAATCGGCGCTGACCGTAACCTTCATTGTCCTGTAAATCATTTGATAGAGGATGTTAGCAACCTTGCAATATATGTACTGGCTTTTGACATATGATGCAGATATGAGCTCCAGTAGGCAGATTTCCTTGTGAGCAGGCGATGCAGTCACTAGTTTTTCTGGCACGGATGGCAGGAGCATCACTATCATTTTGATTTTGCTGAAAGTCTGCATTGGGAATCGAAATTCCTGAATCACAAAAGGAATTAGCCGATGTGTCCGGAAATTTGTTTCTTATACTATTCAGAGTATCCGCGGAAACAACTAACTTCATTTCACCTTCAATTGACACGTTGCCTACGTAATACTACATAAGGCCGGAAAATGCGGCTTTCAAAACTGGTGTAAATGTAAATGGCGCTTTTTGGCCATATAAGTACTCATCGTTGCCTTACTAACATGTTTAAACATCTCGAAAGCTCATTGTTTACTTGCTCAGGTAGCTCTTGAGGTATGCTGATGATCAAAAGCGAAAATGACGGACACAAGTTATCTACGACCTGCACGCCAGTCCACGTCACTTGAGTGTGTCGGAGGCACAACACCCGCAGGTGTGGCAGCACATGCTTGTAGGGCAGGTACCGGTCCTCAAGATCATTGAAGCACAATGTCATCGAATTAAGATACAACAGTGATATCCAACAATACATAGCAGCGTACACACATTATACTTTCTTTGAGCTTTATATACATTTAAGAACTCTGACATATTAGTATTTTAACCTTAGCAATGAATTTTGAATAAAATATAATCCACAGGTAAACATAACTTGGTGTGAAGTTATGTTTCTCGAAACATAACTTGACACCAAGTGTCACAAGTCACGCATATAGTCACACTTGAGTAATGATCGCAGAAAGTATCACTGTCGTCCTGGCATATTTTCCTGTCATCAACGCGGAGCATCTTCGGCTTAGGTTGCTATTGAGGTATGCTCATGATCAAACGCGAAATTGACGGACCCGAGTCAACTACGACCTTCACGCCAGTCCACGTCAATTGAGTGTTACGGAGGCACAACACCCGCAGGTGTGGCAGCACATGCTTTTAGGGCAGTTGCCGGACCTCGAGATCATTTGAGCACAATGTCATCGAATTAAGATACAACAGTCATATCCAACAATACATAGCAGCGTACACACATTATACTTTCTTTGAGCTTTATATACATTTAAGAACTCTGAAATATTAGTATTTAACCGTAGCAATGACTTTTGAATAAAATATAATCCAGAGGTACTGTTCCTGTACCATTACTCAAAATATTTTTTGCAGAAAAAACAAATGCAAATCCTACAAGCAATTAACTCGTAACCTGTATAATCGCCTGGTATGAATTAATCCCACTCTTGTTTTATACTGTACTAGCTGAAGTACCCGTTCTTCGCACGGGAATGAATGGACTTTTTGATATTACGATTTGTGGTGATTACTATTCATTGTAATAAACAGATATAGCAAAGTGGATATCGCGTTATATTGTGTCCAATAATCATGCATACCGAATTGCAAGGCAATCGTTTGTACGGTGCAGAAGGCCATGCGGCGTAGCGCAATCTAGTGGCGAGTTTTAGCAAAACGGATACGGCGAAAATATTTTTCGCATTCAGATATCGATGTATACGAATTTTCATGACTATCGGCTGGACAGTCCTGAAGTTCATGTGTTGACGCGACATCTAGTGGCAAGTTATAGGAAAATGGATAGCGCCAAACTCTTCCCGTGTTCAAATATCTATGTATACCTATTTTCATAGCGATCATTTGCACAGTCAAGAAGTGATACACTGCAGGGCCATCTAGTGGTTCAATAAAGTAATGATTTGCTACAGCGCCGTCAAGTGGCGAGTTATAGCAAAATGGATAACGCCAAAATATTCTCATTGTTCAAATAGCTATGTATACTGATTTTCATAGCGACCGTTTGAATGGTCAAGAATTTGGCCTGCTGCAGCGTCATCTAGTGGCGAGTTAAAATAATAATGCATTGCAGTGTCATCTAGTGGTGAGTAACATCAAAAGGAACGCAGTTAGAATATATTCTTCGTGCTCAAATGTGTAAGTATAAAAAATTTTATGCCGATCGGTCGAACGGTATAGAAGTTGATGCTTTGCAGCGCCATTTAGCGGCAAGTTACAGCAAAATGGATAGTGAAAAATATTCTCCGTGTTCTAATATTCGCGTGTACCAAATTTCATCGAAATCGGTTGGACGATATTCGCATAGCAAACGGCTAAACGGAATAGAATTCAACGTTGTGCTGCGGCACCAAGTGGCAAGTTAAGGAAAACGGATAGCATAAAAACCTTCTCCATCATAAAAGACTTAGGTGAACCAAATTTCATCGTGCAACGGTGCTCAACGGTGCTGGAGTTTTTCAACCTCATACACACATACCAACATTCATTTTTATCTATAACCAGTGTTATTATATATACCAGTCTCAAATAAAATCCAGTTTCAAATCTAAGCCTCGCCAAAGTGCCAACATACGCCATTTTGCAAGAGTTTTTTCAGGGAATCATTCGAAGCATTGACTTAGCAGCAATCAATATGGGAAATGGTTCGACCGCCAAAGAGTAGCACGCATTTATTTGAAAATTGGAATCCCTTAATACAGCCGATTTTTTTTTTAAATTATCAACTATAATGTGTTATATTCATCGTTATCCGGTACTAAATGAGAAGATTAAAATTTTCTGAAATTTGGCGGAATTCCTCCAACTTAAATCAATGTACTCAAATGGCGAGAATTCTGAAGTTAGATCGCTTGAAATCCCTTAATAACTGCATTATTTCTTCACGGATCATTAAAATTTAACGCTGTATTCTAATAAAACCTTTGCACTTGTTTTCAAAAATCTATTTCCTTAAGCTCTCAATAAATTGCGCCAAGCCGAAAACTGTGCAAACCGCTAGAAATCACTTACTCAAAATCCATATTTCAGCCATTTTATTTTTTCGCCAAACTAAAAGAAATTTACACATTAGCCTGGGAAATCTTCAATTCTTATTGTTTTGCGTGTAAAGCATTACATTCCTGCTCTGATTTCCCATGCACACGATATTATAATTTAAGAAAAAATAACCTTACGAATATAAACTAACAAAAAAAATCATTATTATTCTTTTATTTTTACTTTGAGAAATCAAAACATTTTATTCGGCAAAATCGCCACACATGGCAACCACGATCCTTATTTCACACTTTTTTCACTACAGGGGTTACAATTACGGAAAGCTTTTTGCGTGAAGAGCATAAAAAATCTCTTGAATTCCGGGAACGGGTGGATTTTCAAAGTTTTAAAGTGGACTACGATTTATTCTATATTATTTTACATATCTGTGCTAAATTTCAGGCCGATAGGTCCATTTTTGTGGATTTGTTTACGAATCAAATCCACAAACAAACAAACAAACAGAATTTCATTTTTATTTATAAGATATATTAAATATTGGCAAGGTATTTTCTTTCGTCTTTGTAAGAATGTAGATTTTTTTTTTCAAGATCGTTATAAATCTCATTTAGTGATCATCTTCAATGATCATTTAGTCTTCTGCAGAATGCAACGTAATGACCAATGCTATCACTTTCGCTGCCTGTACTATAAAAAGCTACTGCTCCTCTTAAATGAAATGTTTTTTGTGATAAGGTTATTTGTGCAGGAATTTCACTATTGATATAACTTCGATATCTTCAATCACATCTTTGGCCCCGTCAGTTACTTCATTTATTATTTCTATAATAAAGTGCTTCTCAGAAACTTCGTAAGATGTAATTTTGGTTCCTGTGCACATTTGTTCAGTACATGGCGAGTGATGAGTGTGCAGAATATACTTTAAATTATTTTCTAAATCGTTTAGATCATTCTTTGACGAAAGAATCGATACAACAGGAAGAGCTTCTCTTCTAAGAGAGTGGGCTGCGCATTCAACTTCAGAACAATGACAAATTTGTACTGCAGAAGGCCATTCCCGAAACATATGTTGAGCAGCTCTTGTTGCTGTACATTCTGCTTTAATGTGCAAAACTTTATTGAGTTATAAAGATGACTTGCAGATATTTTTAAGCATACAGGTACGTAAAAAGTATGTTCTTGATGATATACATCCCAGTGCTAAATGTTTCACTATTTCAAACATAGTTTTCGTAGAAGCTAATGACACCACGTATTTTTCATATTCCTCACTGTCAGAGTATCCGGCTGAAAATATTTGGAATATGGAGTCGTACGCACATAAATTTAAAAGTATCGTATGGAAACCGCCACAAAGGATTCTTTTGAGATTGTCGTTTCCATTTCTCAATATGCCTATGGGTTTACTTCTCCGAGTTGTAGAAAAGTCTATATTTTCCAGTTCTTTCACTGGTTCTAAGTAAGATGTGCGTTTTCTTTTCTTTGGTGGAACGGCGAGCCCTCGCTCATTTTCAACGGCTTCTTCTTCTTTCCGAACCTGCTTATCTTTAAAACACGTTGAACATAATCGGCGCTGACCGTAACCTTCATTGTCCTGTAAATCATTTGATAGAGGATGTTAGCAACCTTGCAATATATGTACTGGCTTTTGACATATGATGCAGATATGAGCTCCAGTAGGCAGATTTCCTTGTGAGCAGGCGATGCAGTCACTAGTTTTTCTGGCACTGATGGCATGAGCATCACTATCATTTTGATTTTGCTGAAAGTCTGCATTGGGAATCGAAATTCCTGAATCACAAAAGGAATTAGCCGATGTGTCCGGAAATTTGTTTCTTATGCTATTCAGAGTATCCGCGGAAACAACTAACTTCATTTCACCTTCAATTGACACGTTGCCTACGTAATACTACATAAGGCCGGAAAATGCGGCTTTCAAAACTGGTGTAAATGTAAATGGCGCTTTTTGGCCATATAAGTACTCATCGTTGCCTTACTAACATGTTTAAACATCTCGAAAACTCATTGTTTACTTGCTTAGGTAGCTCTTGAGGTATGCTGATGATCAAAAGCGAAAATGACGGACACAAGTTATCTACGACCTGCACACCAGTCCACGTCACTTCAGTGTGTCGGAGGCACAACACCCGCAGGTGTGGCAGCACATGCTTGTAGGGCAGGTACCGGTCCTCAAGATCATTGAAGCACAATGTCATCGAATTAAGATACAACAGTCATATCCAACAATACATAGCAGCGTACACGCATTATACTTTCTTTGAGCTTTATATACATTTAAGAACTCTGACGTATTAGTATTTTAAACTTAGCAATGAATTTTGAATAAAATATAATCCACAGGTAAACATAACTTGGTGTGAAGTTATGTTTCTCGAAACATAACTTGACACCAAGTGTCACAAGTCACGCATATAGTCACACTTGAGTAATGATCGCAGAAAGTATCACAGTCGTCCTGGCATATTTTCCTGTCATCAACGCGGAGCATCTTCGGCTTAGGTAGCTCTTGAGGTATGCTCTTGATCAAACGCTAAATTGACGGACCCGAGTCAGCTACGACCTTCACGCCAGTCCACGTCACTTGAGTGTTACGGAGGCACAACACCCGCAGGTGTGGCAGCACATGCTTGTGGGGCAGTTGCCGGTCCTCAAGATCATTGGAGCACAATGTCATCGAATTAAGATACAACAGTCATATCCAACAATACATAGCAGCGTACACACATTATACTTTCTTTGAGCTTTATATACATTTAAGAACTCTGACATATTAGTATTTAACCTTAGCAATGAATTTTGAATAAAATATAATCCAGAGGTACTGTTCCTGTACCATTACTCAAAATATTTTTTGCAGAAAAAACAAATGGAAATCCTACAAGCAATTAACTCGTAACCTGTATAATCGCCTGGTATGAATTAATCCCACTCTTGTTTTATACTGTATATATTAAACATTGGCAAGTTATTTTCTTTCGTCTTTGTAAGAATGTAGATCTTTTTTTCAAGATCGTTGTAAATCTCCCAATGATCATTTAGTCTTCTGCAGAATGCAACGTAATGACCAATGCTATCACTTTCGCTGCCTGTACTATAAAAAGTTACTGCTCCTCTTAAATGAAATGTTTTTGTGATAAGGTTATTTGTGCAGGAATTTCACTATTGATATAACTTCGATATCTTCAATCACATCTTTGGCCCCGTCAGTACTTCATTTATTATTTCTATAATAAAGTGCTTCTCAGAAACTTCGTAAGATGTAATTTTGGTTCCTGTGCACATTTGTTCAGTACATGGCGAGTGATGAGTATGCAGAATATACTTTAAATTATTTTCTAAATCGTTTAGATCATTCTTTGACGAAAGAATCGATACAACAGGGAGGGCTTCTCTTCTAAGAGAGTGGGCTTCACATTCAACTTCAGAACACTGACAAATTTGTACTGCAGAAGGCCATTCCCGAAACATATGTTGAGCAGCTCTTTTTGCTGTACATTCTGCTTTAATGTGCAAAACTTTATTGAGTTATAAAGATGACTTGCAGGGCCGATCCCACGGGGGGGGTGTGGGGGGTGAGACACCCCCCCACTTAAAATGCAGTCGGCAAAATTGCTATTCCAAACTTCTCATTTTAGTATTCAAAATAGTTTTTAATCGGCACTTTTCCTAACTTTTGTACCTTTGACGTCCTAGTACTTCCAATGCATACCAAACCGAGTGAGAAATTCCTTTCTCATTCGCATCAGTCAAAAGATAGAAGTGGGAATGTATAAAGAGCGCTCGGCACTGAGTGGCCAGATACACAGCAGGAGGAGTCGAAAAATCAGCTCTCTGCAATTGACACCACATACATCCCATAGCACCTGTCTCGGCATTTTTCCCTATGCAAATGGTTATCTCACATGTCCATAGTAATCTAATTAAGAATCTTCTGTGCACATCTCTATGGGAGAAATACTGAGGATGAGAACGAGAATGTTCTGTCCCGCAGTGGTCGGGGCGCTAAACTCAGTTCCAATAAGAACACGGCAAGGGAAGCAGCATCCAGCTTGGCCAGTGCTTGGGAGGGCCAACCTCCTCTCGGCTCGACTGCTGTTGGAGCGTGTACGCTAATGGGAGCTGGTGCACGTAAAATCCGTCGTGGCTCCAATGTCCTCCAAGTTGTTAAACGATACCTCTGGGGGTGCCGATTTCAGGGGGGTTGGGTCCCTCCTCTGGAATTGGTTCAAAATTAGAGGACTCCGAGCTGAGTCGGACTTCCTCCGAATAGGGCTCATTAAAATGGAAGACTCCCCTTCCGCCCATCGCCTGCCTATATGGGGGATCTGGCACCGCCCGGCGGTTGCCAGAGGGCATTAGCAACAAAAACAACGAAATGTTCCAGTCTTATATATTGCCCTGAGACAAATTAAGAAATACCATTCTGTAAGAAGTAAAAATATCGCAAGAAGGCCGCAACTGGCCTGAGGCTATCACCACCCTTTGGTCCAGCGTGGTCTTTTCTGGGAAATAGATGTATTTTCTTTGCTTCTTTGAAATGCATGGGAAAAAGAAATTCACTTTGAACAGTAGCCCCCTATTCCAGTTAGCTAGACAGCAACCGAGCCAAAGTCAAACATATACTTGGAGCCTAGGCATACCTTGGAATCTAAGCATACTTTGATTAGAAGAAAACCATATTTAGCTTTTAAGATATTATTAATACATCAATTTGGTAAAAATAAATAAATAAAAAAATCTCTAGCATTTAATAAAATGAAGTAAATTTTTGCTTCAGTGTGCATTTAAGACAAGTTTGAAACCAGTTGTACACAAAAACATGAAACATTTAGTAGTTGTAAACAAAAGAAAATGACAAAAAGTGCAGTGCACAGAATGTGATATGTAGTTGCTTTGATAATGACTAAAAGAAGAACGCGAAATAACTGTCATAATGAAAAGAGAATTTTCCATACAAACTGTTGGAGCTCCGTCAAATCCAAGAAAAAGGTCATCGCCGATTAGATTATATTTGTACTATTTTATTATAATTTACTTTCATATCATTCATATAGAAACAACCCCAATTTTGTAATTTAATTTGATTTTAGAAAAATAATAGGCCAGTTATAAGAGATAAAATGCAAGCGTATAGATCAAAGGCCCGTTAAAATAGGAAGGCATGGCATAGCAAATAGTGGGGAGTCGCGACCTTAGGAGCTTCGAAATCAATATGCTTAATTTTCCATTTTCTCTTAAATTACAGGGAAAATTAACTTTTCGAGCTACATTCCTTATTCCATTTTTTCCCCTTTAAGCCTCACATTCTTTTTAAGCCTTTATTTTTTAACGCTTTCCAAAGAACTTGAAATGTTTATGCTTTCAGTTTGTCTGCCCGTGCTCTAACTGCCGCATATATCCATCGATCGAATTTTTATGTGATAATGAAAATTACCGTACCATGTCACCACCCGCGGGAGTTATACATCTCCCGTGGGTGGTGACCATGTACCCTATCTTTTGTTAGAGTGAAAAAAAATATATATATATCGTGTAACATACGCAATTGTAATTGACTGTATTAATGTGAAAATGTGTAACGTATTTTCACATTAATACAGTCCCAGTTACAAAATATGTTAATTTAATTTCCGAGCTAAAACTCTATTATTTGTAATTTCGGTATAGTTTGAAACTTGAAACGTTTCTTCCCTGCACTTTTTTCACAATCCATTCATAAATAAGAAGCTTGTGAACAGCCAGCTGAAAAGAATTAATAAATAGCAAGCATCTCATTGTGTGTATATTTCTGAAATAAAATGTGTGTTTTAACACTCAAAGGTGGCTCATCAACAAAATCATCTGGGGAGGGGAGAATCAGCCAGACATCCCAATTGAGACAGCTGTTTATGTTTGAATACTTCACAGTGGATGAGAAAAACAAAGCTAATGGACAGAGGCACCGGAAGATATTTTTTTTCTGAGAAGGGACAAGCTGATTTTTTGCGGGTGGAGGGGGCAAACTGATATACTGTTTGATAAGTATATAAAAGTCCTGTCCTTCAATGGTCAGCTATTGTTCTGACTTCTGAGCGTTGACCAGACTCCGCAGTCACCCCGTACCCTTTAACACACGATTGAAATATTGTTGCATTCAGGCACGTATCCAGAAAAACAGTTTGGAGGGAGTCCAAACGGTAAACAAGGTAGAATTTCTCCCAAAAAGGCTGTGATATTATCATTTTAGTAACAAAAATCAAAATTTCCGTGTGGGGGGGGGGATACCCTTAAATATGTCCTTCGTTGCAATCCTAAAAATGGGATAGATCTGGTTTGATCTTCCTGATTTTCAAATTACTATCATCGCAATCCTTATGTTGGAGCAAATGGAGCCTCAAATGTTACCGGATTTATGATCACCTTGTATCCTTAAACGATTATCATTACCATTCCAATTTCCCTTTTACTTTTCCTACCAAAAACCAAAATTTAGGAAACGAATAAAATAAGGTAAGACTGCTTACCTTTCTGAGGGGTGCCTGCGAAGGTGGGGCCGGTCCTAGATATCCGCTCAAGACGTAATGTATAATCTGTAAGACTGCTTGAAGCAATAACCAAACTTTAACTATTAAAATTTAATTACTGGATTACATTTTCTTACAAAATTAGTATATACATTATGTACAAGAAATCAGTTTAGAATCATTAATAACTTCAGGTCTCCGATCCCATCAGGGGGAAGACCTTCTTCAGGTTTTCACGGGTGTCGCAATCCCGGGGCCCCAGCGATCCTTCGCTTCTCTTTCCTCTACCCTCCCCTCTCCTTAACTTTATCCTTCACTTTCCCCCTCGGCGTAGTTTCCTCCTTGGAGGTGAGGGCCCCCCTTTAGAAGCTGCAGCCACTCTGTGCCGTCAGCTTCTATTGGCGGAAAACTACCCACGTGTTTGCCGTGCGTGGAGACCCGTGTCCCCGGAAATGGGGATCCTGGTAATTGAGGGGTCTTTTCTCCAACACATTGCTTTGGCCTCGGCTTCGGGTAAACGGGAGGTACACAGCGTTCCCCTGTGTATCAATCGGCTGGTGGTACTGATTTCGATCAACTGCTAGGGATCAAGCAATCGGACATCTACTGGGCACGTCGTTAAGGGTGGATGCTGCCTAAGGGATGTACTGTGCGCGTATAGACCCGACTAGCACTGGTGTGCAAATGCACATCCCCTCGTTGGGCTCCGTGGTGGGTGGTGCGGTCGGGTCCGAATTTCAATCTTCCCCAACATGGATATGAAAAATTCATCGTCTATCGTCAATGCTCCGCTGTCAACTTGTAATGAAAACATCGATTCACAATTAGTACACATGAACGCTCGATTCTTCATCGTTCACTACGTTGAAGGTAATTTTAATGAAACATCCCCTTTTTTAATACATAAATGTATCACCGACAATGTAGGAGAAGTAAAAAAAGTTAAAAAATTAAGATCTGGAGACCTATTAGTAGAAGTATCAAACAATAGACAAGCTTCCAAAATAATGAAAATTAAAAACTTCGGCCTAAAAACTGTTACAGTGACCCCTCATACATCCCTAAACATCTCACGAGGAGTCGTATCGGAACCCGAACTTATACACTGCTCTGAAGCTGAAATACTAGAAAACCTAACAGATGACAAAGTAAGTGCCGTTCGTCGAATCACTATTCGACGCAATAATCAAATAATCAAAACTAAACATATTATCTTAACTTTTCAGTCACCCACTATTCCATCTCATATTAAAGCCGGCTATTTATTATGCCCCGTGAGACCATATGTACCAAATCCAATCCGTTGCTTCCAGTGTCAAAAGTTCGGCCATACTAAAACCTCCTGTCGTGGGTCACCTGCCTGTGCTCGCTGTGGTGCTTCTGACCACGACAGTGAGTCCTGCTCTGCAGCTCCAAAATGTGTAAACTGTAAAGAGGAACATCCTTCATACTCCAGATCTTGCGCAAAATGGGCGTTTGAAAAAGAAATTCAGTCCCTACGTGCCTCTCAAAGACTCTCATATCCGGAAGCCCGTAAGATAATAGAAAGCCGGACACCAACACCTGGTTTATCTTATGCAGCTGCAACAAAATCAACTAAAACAATAGCAACTCAAACTGAATTTCCAAAATCCGTACCTGTCTCCTTTCCTTCTGCAACAGCCCAAATACCTAAACAATCCATCTCTAATCAAAATAAATCCTCCACGGCTCCACAAAAACATATATCAAAGAAAAACTCTCAAAATGTTACCTCAACCCGACCACAAATAAAAAAGTCTTCGGTCTACAGATCAAAGTACAATAAACCCAAAATCAAACACGTTCCTCCACAACGCCCTATAGACGATACTATCCTACATTTGGACCCCTCTGACTCTGAAATGTCAGATCTTCCCATGGATGATGACGACATCCCTAGCACCTCTCTCAAGCCTACGGGGGTTCGGAGCAAGATGAGCATCATCCCAAAACAACATGATAATGGCTCTGCTGCTGTCTTGGAACTGCCACGGTTTCCTTAATAAAAACGATGACCTCAAAACGCTGATTTATGATCATAACCCCGCTTGCTTTGCCCTTCAGGAAACATTTCTCAAAACCAATAGACATACTAAAATCCATAATTACACCATCTTTCGCAAGGACTATGAGCTCAATGATAGGGCCACAGGTGGAGTTGCCCTATTAATTAACAATAGTTATCCTCACACTATGGTCAATCTTAACACAAATCTCCAAGCAGTTGCCACTCGTATTCAATTAAAACAACTCACAACTGTCTGCAGTATATACCTCCCTCCTAGTGAAGCCATAAGCCAAACATCCCTCAATAGTCTCATTCAGCAACTTCCTCCTCCTTTCATCCTCCTTGGTGACATGAACGCTCATAGTCCTTTGTGGGGAAGCAAGGACACCAACAATAGAGGCCTTCAAATCGAACAACTTCTCACTGACTTCTCCCTCTGCTGCATGAATAATGGCGACAATACTTATTTTCACTACCCAACTAAAACTTTCCATGCAATAGACCTCGCCATCTGCTCTCCTCCAATCCTCCCGCTGTATAACTTCTCTGTATCAAGTGATTTACATAACAGCGACCATTTTCCGATCATTCTCTCACCTTTGTATCAGAATCCAAACCAAACTTCAAAAATACCCAGATACATTCATGACAAAGCAGATTGGCAGACTTTCACTTCACTGTCAACAATATCCCCAAATATCATAGAAGGCACTATTGATGAGGTCGTTGAAACAATAACTACCACCATCATTAAGGCAGCAGACCATAGTATTCCGAAATCGGGCACAAGCTGTCGCAGAAATAAAAAACCGTGGTGGAACGAGGCATGCACCCTAGCAAAAAAGCAGCAGCAGAAAGCCTGGGGTACCTTCCGCCGATATCCCACAACAGAAAATCTTATTGCTTTTAAAAAAGCAAAAGCAGCCGCCCGCAAGGTGAGGCGGCAATCTCAAAAGGAATCATGGATGCAATATGTCTCCAGCATTACAACATCAATTTCTAGTAAGGAGCTATGGACCAAAACAAAAAGAGCTATGGGAATATACAACAACCATACCATACCCTGCCTTTCCATGAATAACAAAATTATCTCTGATACCACAGACATTGCAAATACCATCGGCGAAACTTTGGCTCTATCCTCTTGCAGTACCTCTTACTCAAATACCTTTTATACCCATAAACTGCAATCTGAACGGCAAAAACTAAATTTTAAAACCTCCTCGCAGCTCTCCTACAATAGTATCTTTACAATCCATGAACTCACCAATCAACTCAGACAGTTACCGAATACTTCTCCTGGTCCCGATGGTATCACATATGAAATGCTAAAACATCTTTCTCATGATTCCCTTGCAAATCTACTTAAGCTTTTTAATAGAATCTGGAACGAACATACCTTTCCCTCCTCCTGGAGAAACGCCATAGTCATACCCTTTCCAAAACCCGGAAAAGACACTTCCAATCCTAATAACTACAGACCCATAGCCCTTACTAGTTGCCTTTGCAAACTGCTGGAGAAAATGATCAATGCACGCTTAGTTTACGTTTTAGAAACAGAGGGCCATATACACCCCTACCAAAGTGGCTTCCGCAAGGGCAGATCAACATCTGACAATATAATATATTTGGAAACCCAAATTCGTAACGCTTTCCTACGACGGAACCACTTAATATCAATTTTTTTTGACATAGAAAAGGCATACGACAAGACCTGGAGATATGGTATTCTCCGGGACCTCCATAATCTAGGCTTCCGTGGCAACCTTCCAATATTTATCCAGAACTTTCTCTTGCTTCGAAAATTCAGAATACAAATAAACAACATTCAATCCAATAGCTTTGTCCAAGAAGAGGGCGTCCCTCAGGGCTCTGTCTTAAGTGTTACCCTCTTTTCAATAAAAATCAATAACATTCTCAATCAACTACCTCATTCTGTCATGAGCCATCTCTCATCCACATCCGTCACAAATTATCATTAAACAATTACTTTCGCATCCTTTCTCATCCCTCCCACCCTTTGGGGGACGCATTTTTGGACACTCATTTGGACCGCCAATATGGAAATCGCCCCTCATGCACTCCTCCCTTTGGTTTAAGGATACGTAGGAGTCTAGTTGGTACCCAACTGGAGAACGTTAAAGTCTCCCCTAATTCTCCTCATGAAACGCCACCATGGACTACACTGCAGACCTCGTACCTCCAACCATTTAATGGCTTTACTAAACAGGATACCGACCCAAAAATATATCAACAGTGTTCTCAGACCACAAAAACAGATATAAAAAATATACAGAAATATACACTGATGGTTCGAAATCTGATAATCATGTTGGCTTTGCCTTCGTCGAAAGTAACCATACCTGCAGCTATACTCTCCCTCCGTTCTGCTCCATATTTACCGCTGAATTACTGGCCATCCATGAAAGCCTGTTTATACATCTCTAGAATGACTACAAACAGGTATATCATCTACTCCGACTCCCTCAGTGTACTAGACAATCTACAATCGGGCTCCACTCACTCATAGCTATATCACCAAAGTGCTACTCATGCACGAACAGCTGACAAATCGTGGATACAATATTCTCTACTGCTGGGTACCCAGTCATACTGGGATACTGGGCAACGATAAGGCGGATACTTTAGCCAGGCATGCGACAATCCCGTACACTGGCTATCTCGCATACGAGGACATAAAGTCCGGCATTCTCTAGCATAATAAAAAGCAGTTGGATCAATAAATGGGATAGTGAAACCGAAAACAAACTGCATTCTATCCGAACTGATCCCTCACTCATTGGCCATCCCTTTCATATCGAAAGCAGGATATCATATTAACTCGTCTCCGCATTGGTCACACGAGACTCACCCACAGACACCTACTCCTGGGTGAACCTGCTCCAGAGTGTTCACATTGTCATACTCACCTTACCATTCGTCACATTTTAACCTCTTGTACAGCTTTTAATAATTTTTACCAAATATTTTTTAACTGTTCTCATCCCAAACTTGACGATATATTGGGTGAAACCCCTCACTGTAATTTATTTTCATTTCTTCGACGTATCAATCTGTTTTTACTCAGTGTGAAATATACACCTTTCTCTGACTGGTATCTGGATGGGAGCCCCCATCCAGACGTCCTTGGCTCACTTTATCTACTTTTTTACCTTCCTACAATTAGATTTTATCAGTTTTAGACCTTACGGATTTTAGCTTTACATGTTTTATACAACAACTTTTACGCGAAAGCGTTATTTTATTCTAAATACACATAGTCTGGCGCAGTATGTCCTTTCTGGACCTTGTGCCATTAAACACCAACCAACCAACCAACCAACCAATCCATCTTTCATGGTGCGATTCACTTTTGCGTATTTAGCTTCGTGTCAATTACTTAGAATCATCACTTCCTTTGAATCAAGCCACCGCGCACACATTGCTCCATTTTTAGTTACGAGAAACTCAGCCTCACCCCTTTTGCTTAATTTTGTTGCAAAATTAGGAACATCTTTGCGTGTCTTGATGCACGTACCAACAGCAAGAAAGTCCAGGGTTTCTATCAGGTGCATACTTGTAAAAAATCGGTCAAACGCAAGCATAACGTCTTTTCCTCGGATTGTCTCCGTTAGCTTTGATACTACCCGTTCCCCGAGCGTGCCTTGAACTTCACCCGTTTCTTTTCCGGAATAAATGTTCATGTCATATACATATCCTGTTTTTGAATCACATCGCTGCCAAATTTTTATCCCTCTTTTCACAGGTTTCATCGGCATATATTGTTTGAGGGACGAACGTCCCTTGAATTTCGCCATTGACTCGTCAATAGATTGATATGAGCTTTCGCTTCGGCACTGTTTGAAGGTTTGTTTCAGGCACGAAACAACCTCGTCGATGTAATATGTTTTACTTGCATTTTCTGGCTTTTCTGGTTCAGCAAAATATAGTTTCGACAACAACGTTTTACATCTGTCTCTTGAAATAGCATTTTTTATTGCTAAGTTTCCCAAAGAAGGATTAGATGACCAATAATGAGAGAATTTCGGCACCTTATTGTAAGACATGACAAGCACGCATCCAAGGACAAGCATAATTTCAGAGGGGTCTGTAGGGTGAATTGTTTGTCCTAACTTTTCGAGTCGTTTGTTTGTGCATTGAGAGATCCAAATCATAAGACTTCGTGGAAATATCTTGAGAAACACGTCCAATTCGGTAGCTGAACGATTTAAGTTGAATAACAAACTAGGCGATGACTCTGCTGGAATTGTCATTCGAGGTTGGAAAGTTGAATCTGCATGAAACCATAAGATTGGTCTGCAGCCTGAAGCATTAGCTGATGGTATCTCATGAACTGATGAAAGTGATGCCGTATCAGTATCGCTCAAAGCATCGCTGTTCTTTGTATTTTGGGGAATGGTATCATGATCGATATCCATTTCACACTCGTCTGCATCGGATGAGTACTGCATATTGTGTGCTGGATCTTGAAAATCGGGATCGTCTATTTCATCATCCAAATCAATATCTTCGTCATCTGACTCTTCTAAAATTTTTTTTATTTCTTCATCAGTAAGTCCCCGGCGTCGAGTCATTTTAGATTGAATTAATTTGTGCCTAAATTAAAAATAATAAGCAACTATTTCAAAAGTAACCGAAAAATATAATATCAAGAGAAATGATCACATAGGACTGTTGGGACAATGTATTCCCACTAACCAAGACGAGAGGGACACATATGTCCCGATAATAAAAACTAAAGTAAAACTTTGCCACTTACCAGTTTATTAGAGGTAATCCGCTTCGTGAGTAACGTCTCTGGCTTTAGATTTACGGATCACTCAAATTTTCAGGCGGTATTTTCCAAAACGATACTATTAACTATAAACGAAACTAAACAGTATGGAATGAGCTGCTAAAAACGCGGGAATTACATTATGTACGGTAGTGCCATCTATGTTCTGTGAATGAAAGTACCTTCAAAAATATTGGCAGGACTGGTGGGAAAGTCTCCCATTAGACAGAGAAGCGTTTCTGTCCCAAAAGAAGTTTTTGGAATTTGCTTGGGACGTATGTGTCCCGTTAGGTGCGAAAGGGTTAAAAGAGAATAGAAATGTTTATTTTTTTTTCCCCCGTGTAACTGCATTTTTTTTTTTCAGAGTATTTGTAAGTACACTTTAATAGAATTGAAAACTGTATAAAAACTAAACCACTTGCTAATATATATATTTTTTATTTCAAGAGGGACAAAAATTTAATGTATATGCAATATTTAATGCAAATTTCTAAAGAATTTTCATAAAATACTTCTAAGAAGTCTTGCACATGGCATTCGAGATTTTAATAGAAAGAAAATGTTTATGTATAGGGAATTAAAAGATAGACGGAATTTACTTTCAATTTAAATAATATCCTACAATAAATTTTTGTGAAGGGGCGCTGAGCTCCAAGCATCTTCAGTCGGTCTCTGGACAGAGCTTTCGGATATGTTTTACATTGATAAATTTGTAATTTTTTTTTTTTATTAGAAAAAAGAAAACAGTTTTATTCTAATTTAATCCACTATTTTGTTTTAAAAATGTAACATTTTACGTTTTTCTTTACAAAAGTGCTTAAGTGATCTAGGGGCAAATAATAAAGGAGTCGCTTCCCTCCTATGAAAACATAACTGATTTTTGGCGTCCGAGACACGTGTCCCTGTTTGCCCTCACCCCTAACTGCGGCTCTGTAAGTTGGTTAAAATGTTTTATAATTTATTTTTCATGAGAGAAATAATTAAAATAAATTTATGATTGTTTTGTTTTTTTTTAAATCCTCGGAAATTAGACCTGGAGTCTTCCGTCAAAAATTAGAATAAAATGAACCATATCGTCTTTTTCCTTTCTTCTTCTTCTTTTTTTTTTTTTTTTTTTTAATGGTAATCAACATCACGTATTCCGCGAGAGATGAATTAAACAAATGGGCTACTATATACTCATTTTCGACCCCACCCAATGCCTTAGTGTCAAATATTATGTAAACAAATGAAAAAAGAAAAACAAAATTGAACTACTTCAATGGTCAGAAGCAGAGTGGAGTGAGAGAGGGGAAAAAAGAAAAAAAAAAAAAAAACGGGTGAAAGAACCGTACGGAACCCGAATTATGAAGCGCCCAGTTATGCAAATGTACGCAAGTCCACGTACAAGGAGATCGCCGTGTGAATGGCGGCTAATAGGCGCACGCGCATTAATAACATCTCGGAATCGATACCGGCGAGTTGAGCTGCGAGCCGCGAAAATCCTTTCGGCAGACGATCTGTAGAAGTGTACGGGATCGCAGAGAACTATTTTTATTTTTTACTTTATTAGCTCACCGCCAAAGCCATGGATGCCGACACAGGTGAGCCCCTTCCATTTTTCTGATGCAGCACCAAGCATCACCCCAATACTTTTCTAATTATTTTTTATTTTTTAATTTATATAAATATTTTTTTTTCCTCTTTGGCGCTGCCGCAGCACAGTCTCCGCATTTGCGTAGTCATGGTAGCATGACGCTATAAACAACGCTATGGGATGGGGGAACTTAGTGACCTTGTGGGAGGAAAGTTTTTCCGTGAAAAATACTTTGATATGGGACTCTATTTTCGGTTTCTTTTCTCTTTTGACAAGGTAGGCTTGTGATTTTTGGTAGGCTGTGGCGCGATATTCGAAAACAAAGGAGGAGGAAACGATGCTCACATGAAAGCGTTGACAGAACTCGTCAAAAGTTGAGGAAGAAATTTTTGATGAATTAAAATCAGTTGATCTATATCTGTGTCAGAAACTTGCGTTTGAAATTAACATATTCATGTGATTTATACTTTTTAGTAGTGATCTCTGATGTACTTTTTCATGTGTAGATCTTGATGCAAAATTAGCATAATAATATTAAACGCAAAGTATAGAAATAAGTTGTGCTTTGCATTATTTTGATTACTACTTCAATTTGTTAAAATTTTTATCGCAGTGATTTAAATCTTTTAAATCACTGCGATAAAACTCATCAAAAATAACTCATTTCAGTAAAATACACGTTCAATTTAATTTTTATGAACTTATCATGTTTTTATTATTCTAAATGAACCGAGTATGTTCGATATAAAATTACAATTGTAAAATGGCATTTTTCCTGGTTATATTTCGTCGAGTAAATGACTTTGTGCACAATTTGTCTAGGATCGAAAAATTCAATAAAACATTTATGTTTTATTGTTTGGTTTTGCCTTTTGGGATATTTTAAGTAAAGAGGCGCATTTCATGTCCTGAAAGTTAATTATTTTCCACAAGTAAAGTTCTTAATATTTTCAATCGCTGTTACTAGCATTTTTTATGTACTTTATTTGCTCATTCAAAAAATTAAGTTTCTATTAAACTTCATTTTATTAGGCACAAAGTAATTGTTCACCGCTGAACTTCTTGGCTGTACGAGATTAAATTTCTTTGAAATACACTACAGGGCTTTTTTTCTGCTGTAACATCCTTATTCACATGCATATCACTTTATATAAGCATATCAAGGGCGGATTAAAGGGGGTGCGGAGGGGTCGACCGCCACCCCCCGAGGAAAAATAAATTAATGTAAAAGATTCCATTTTACTTCCATATAATGGATGTATATGTCAATCTTCTAACTAACCCCCACCCCCCGACAAGCTTGCATTAATCCGCCACTGAAGCACATGCTGCACAATTTATTTTTTCAAGTCCATATTTAGTGATATTTTTCACTCAAATATTGGAGTTCATAGTTAATGTAATTCTTATGTAACCTCTGTTATTAGTTATAAAATCTTTTTAAATTTAACAAAAGAGGACATCACTTACCAGTAACGCAGTCATACAGTCATATTGAAATGTTTGCTAAAAACAAAACATGTAATGGATTTATTAGATTTTTTAATGTATTCTTTCTGTGTGTAATTTCTTTTACTAATTATTGGTGACCTTAAAATTGAAACAACCATTTTGATGGAGAAGAAATAAATTCAATCCTTTTAAAGCTTGGTGAATATTTAAACTCTAAAATTAAGGAAACGTTGGCTAGTGTAAGTAAAACATGCGGCATTTCTATAAAGCCCGTTAAAATCTCAAAATTATTGGAAAATAATTATTTTTATGCATTAACTTAAACGATGGTATGTCACATTATGAAGTTCCTAAAAATTGTACTTTCGAAAATACTTTTGGAGATTTGTTTTAGAAAAATATATGGATCTGAATCTAATTTTTTTTGGGGGGGGGGGTAGGAATCAAAATTTTTTATTCGTAACAAAGTTTACTTACTACATGAAGGAGGAAGAAAATCAGTAATTGATTATTGAAATAGCTTCTAAAAATCTTGCCAAGTTTCACATGAACTGTTTTAAAATTGTAGCAACTTCTATTTCTGTAATAGTTCAGAGAACTGAATGTTTTTGCATTGTAAGCGTTTGAATGTGTATGTTGCTCATTACATAAATGGATATCCCCTTAACTTAATGAAATTTCACGCATTAGAGAAAAAATATCACTCTAATTCTTCAATCTTTTGAAAAATTCTCGACTATTATTTGATGTATGAGATTTCACTTCGTTTTATTTATTTTATTTTATATTTTTTAATGCTTAAGCGTTTGTTATCCTTTTAACGAGTTTATTAAGGTTAAATGGGGAAAAGAAATTCATGCTTTGAAATTTTTTGTATACCTGTATATTTCTAGCATTTGCAGCTCTTGTTTGATGGAATAACTCTTTCGTGGACCATACTTAATATTTGACAGGGAGTTAATGTATGCAGGCCATTGCTTTCACAAAGTCGTACCATGTACCAGGTGTACAATGCCCTTCAGCAACCAATAAACCTATGAAAATTCTCGAGAAAAATCGAGACAAAAACTTTGCGTTGCAATTCTGTGTTGTAAATGCGAGTCATTTAACAGAATGTTGCATGTTTAAGAACCTTCTGTTTCATAACTGGCATTGTTTTTGCCGCGTAAAATGCAACTTGTTAAGATACATTCTGAAGTGCAAAATATTGAACAGTTGTTTATTTTAAACTATACGCTAGGGTGAAACTGCTTCAAGGGTACCCCACAATCACGGATTTCTTAGAAAAAAAATATTCTTTTTGAATGTTTCTTATACTTTCCTAATATTGTGATAAATTATTTGAAAATTGAAACTTTGATGTAAGACCCATAAGCATTATCATTCGCTATATGTGGATTTGGATTCTTGACAAATTTTGTAAATTTATGCAGCCCCGTTCTCATACCAACATGGTGATAGACCAGTTTTACTCTTGCTTATGATTTTTATTCGATTTTTAAAAAAGATTCCTTTTCTTAACCTTGCAAGTCACTTGGTACCATGAACTTTGGTACCATTTGGTGAAACAACTAGTTTAATCATTTCTCCACGTCTTTAAAATACTTATATGCATCTGTCTGTTTTTAAGAGTAACTACACATAGATAGAAACGAGATAGTAATTACATCTACTTGCAATAGCCTGAACTGTCAAAATTGATAACTGTAAATCTTTGCACACGCCATTTATTTTGGAAAATTAGCAAAAAATAGTTAGGAAAGGATTTTTACCCTGAAAAAATGATTACGTGTTCATATTAAGAAATATTTGGAATACTAAAATTTCAAAATAAATGTCAAAAAATGATAGCTAAGCCTCAGTGTTTCATATAGATCTGAAATAAAAAATTCATTTTTTAGTAAAACATCTTATCTTTCTTATTATTTTCCCCAAACCACTAATGAATGATATAATCACATATATGTATTTCAGACAGAGAAAAAAAAATCTAGTCTTGTAAGTTTAAATTAATAAAACAAAGCCAAGCCTAACGTAATTGGTAATAACTTAGCATAATTTGTAATAATTTGCCTTTTAACAGGACTAATCATTCATGTTCCACGCCTATTAATGTACTGCGGTTGGGTATAATTATTGTCTAAGGTCTCTCCTTCTAAAAAGCGATAGCCGTCACGCGCAAGGCCGTAGACAGGGAGGGGATCATAGGGTTTTTATTCCCCCCCCCTCCCCGAAATTTTAGTCAATTAGCTGGTAGCTGGTTTTTTGGCGTAAATTCTGGCGATTAATTAAAAGTTGAAAAAGTTTTAGCGCTATATGCCCCACCTCCCCCGGAAAGTTAATTTTAGTGCTGTATATTCCCTCCGGAAATGTTTTCTGGCTACGGCCTTGGTCACACGACTTTTAAACAGCTTTAAGAAGTAGCCGATGATGTTAAAGTACTGGGGTACTTCACTAAATGCTTAATTCCTTTATGTCAGGAGTAAACCTATGTCTCATGCCACTTGCATAAAAAATACTTTACGAAATCTGCCTTCAAAAATGAACCGAAGCTTAGTAAGTTTAGGGAAATATTTGAGAATTCCGTGTGTTCGAGATTTTTTCCTGGCTATTTCGTAACTCTTACAGCAGTGTGCTTGTAATAGTGCATAGTAAACTTAACGAAGTGACATTTTATAGTTTCGTTAGATCGCACCAAGACACTCAACGCGGTATTCCGGCCTACCGTGATGGTGACGATCAACTGTTTGGAGGGATCATGGGGGGGGGGGATCTCCTGATGTAACGTTAATACGCTTTAGAACCACAAAAAAAACCCACTCAAAATACTGTATTAAAAGATAACATAAATAAAAACTTTGTGTAAAAAAAAAAACACATAAAATGATCCCTCCGTCTCGGAGACGATGGGTCACGACTGCTAAAGACTGAATAAATTTTCAGTCGAAATGATCGTGTCTTGTTATAAGTATCACTTTAGGTTTTTTTTAGTTATTTATTTTACACTTTAAACCCTTTAAAAAGTGTTACGTCCAAGGCACCATCGCCTTGGGCAAATACCACTCGTGTTGATTTGCCTTAACACGATGCACTCGACAGTTTAACTTTATTGGATTCTTTTTAATACATTCGCAACTGTTTTTCGAAAGAAATATGAATATTTTATTATTCATGACATTTTTTATAAACTATATTTTAATAAATTAACATAAGAAATCTTGGTTGTACTCAAATACTACTGTCAAACAGTCACTCTTTGACAGTAGTATTCGAGTACAACCAAGATTTTTTATGTTAATTTATTAAAATGTCGTGAATAATAAAATATTCATATTTCTTTCGAAAACATAGTTACTCATAAAACTGAAATAGGAAATTTAGCTGACACTCTAAAGTTCCACGTGCTATCGTGTGAATGACAGTGAATGTGTTTAAAACCTGTTCACAAAAGTTGAAAGATTTTCTAAATGGACAACCTTAAGACGATGTCCTCAACATGGGATTTCGCACTTTAATCTTGCAGGAAAAACAATTTCTTTCTTAGTATGCATATTTGTTGATATTTTGTCTGAGCTTTTTTTCTCCACCATGTGGGTACTGACCAAGGGCGGATTAAAGGGGGGGGCAGAAGGGGCGACCGCCCCCTCCCCCCGAGAAAAAAGAAATTCATGTAAAAGATCCTATTTTACTTACATAGCTATACAGTTAACTGCGCGTATCCTCAAATACATCCTTTTATGGAATAAAAATTTTATTGACTATATACAATTGAAATATTCTATTCTCGTACAGAAAAATTGCATAAATTCCTTCTAAACTTCTTCGATTGTATTCGCCATAAATTTTAATGAATGTATAAATAGATGATGCGTTGAAAGAAATTAAAGTTTGAAAGCTATTATTATGTTTTTCAATGAGGAAAAATCTGAAGGCAGTTATGAAATCAGTTATGTTGATTTACAAAACTACTTGCTTGCAAATAATTTATTTAAATGTAGGATTCATATCTCCCGTGATTTTCAAACTTTCACGTAAAATATATTTTACTGAATTGAACAAAGTATTTGATTCCACTAAAATTTGGTCGCTCTTCATTTACCCGAATGACTTTGTTGATTTAATAAAAATTTTGTTAAGCTATCTAAAAATACTTAGTTTAATTAAAAAAGCTATTTATTCAGCAAAAACTTTCATTTAAAACAGAGCCACACACTTTTTTTAAATCGACAATTTTTTTTTATAATTGTTATAACCCCTTAAAAATTGTTTAGGTAGGGCACAGCTCCATGTTGTTGTATGATGTAAAGTGATCACCCATAAGCATTTGTTCTTTAGGTCCTGATAAATTTCAATAAACAAATTTTGTGTTGCAGAAATTTTCAGATATCTTCAAAAAATTATTATACATTTAATTAGATAACAAAATAATACAATTATTCCTGCACTCAATAAAATAATTGTACTCAGTATATTTATTTAAGCGATTTAGCTTACAATTCTGTGCCAGAAACCTGTACCAGAAACACGTTGACCCAAAATGGTGGCAACAAGCTTTAATTTTTTACCTAATAAAAATAGACAGTGTATATTGAAAAAATGTGTAAAATATGATAGGAAAAAGTCTACGTTAAGGAAAAATTCTACTCGCTAATTTTTAAAAAGTTGCACTTTTTAAACATATTTGCAAACACCGTACAAAAAAATTCCGGATTAGTAAAAAGCGTCCCATACACTCACGTGCTGCAGAACAAAATCTCAGGCTTCCGCCCTAAAATGTCTCAGAGATATCTTTAAACAAAGATGACCAGGGGGTATGCATGAATTGAATATGAACGTTCAATGTTAGGCTACAAAAAAATATTTTATTTCGTAATTATTGCACGATTTCTGAAAAGCGAACATCCGACGTGTTTTCCCCTTTAGGCCTTTAGGGGCCATTCAAAAGTAGTCTAAGTCAGCATATATTTATCTTCACATCTCTAACAGTTTTTAAGGTGTGATTCTCAAATTTTGTCCGTGACCTGATTCATGTATGGGGCACATTTCAGAAACTTTAAATTTAGTACGGCGATCATACACAAATTTAAAAAGTGTAACGTTGTGAAAATGTGTGACAGGACATTAACTTAATCGTTTTGTCTATCCGATTTTGAGAAAAATAGTTTTTATTTTAAGATTGCTTACCGAAAATTTTCTGGCATTGCCAAAAATACTTTTTTGAAAAAAAAAAAATTCCACGCTAACGACTTTTTTTAAAGTCGGACTACATTTTCCCGACTTGACAATTTTGTATACAGGGTAACCGCAAAAGTTTTTTTTTTTTTTTTTTTTTTTTTTTTTTTTTTTTTTTAAATAGACCATTCATAAGATCTATGACAAAAAAAAAAAAAAAAGTAATTGCATGTCATTAGAAAACCTTTTTAACAGGAAGTGTGCTGAAGACATTAGCTTGAAAAGTGCCTCACTGATTTAACAGTTTGAATCGCCCAGTAATTTCTAAAACCCTAACGATAGGCAAGTGAGCATTCGCCTTAAAACAGATTCTTTTAAAATCCTAATAGGTGAGTATTCGCCTTAAAACCTGATTCTTCTAAAATCAAAACCCTAGGCAAGTAAGTATTCGTCTTGAAAACTGATTGTTCCAAAGATCGAAGAAGTCGTGAATCACAGTACATCATACTAATGATTTTGATAAATTTTGAAATGGACTGTATAGCACAAATCAATGCTAACTGAATGGAGCGCCGCATTTAATTCTTCGGAGATTGAAATCTGATAATCTATTCAGTTATAAGAGCACATAAGCGGAATTAGTTTCGTTGAAACCATGTTTTGTTTATTCCCCGTCTAATTCTCCCTATAAAACGCGTGCCCCTCGGAGGGGAAAACCACTTATTTATCCAGTCAGACTGGAGGCGTCATCGATCTGCTTTCGTGCTTTGTTTACTAAATATTCAGTTGTTAAGTTGCCGCGGGAATAATTCCGTTTAGTCATGCCAGCATTTTAACCCTTTAACGCGCAGTGTTCCCGCTCTGGGGAACACCAAACTCTGACGTTTTCACTGGTGCCAGACACGAAGAATAGATTTGATTTCTATAAAAAATAGTTGCGGGTGACATAGCTCCACGAGAATCCTTTACATTTTTAGCACGTCATTTCCCGTTAAAAAAAAATTGTTACGATTATTTTTAACAGCACTGACATGTGCACAAAAATGCAAGAATGCGAGAACAGCTGGATGGATTGTCCAATGCTGAAAAAAGGGAAGCCGTTGCCATCGCTCGACTTAACTACCAGCAAGATGGCGGACGATCGAAAAGTTCATCGCGTGCCACAGATCTAGAGACCCTTTTTTGACGCAACTGGCTGTGCCGCACAGCCAGCTGTGCTTTCTGCGTTTTTAAATAGGAATTATACCTTAATTTTAGCATCGCCGCAGGAATAGATTCAATGATTCTTTTTTGGAAATGTAAACTGCCTTGAAGCAAATACTTATAAGATAGCATGCTCCAAAAGAAAAACACTCACAGGTCTTAACTGGAAATAGAGAACCCCATTTAACACCAGTGCGAATTTTTTCTTTTGAAACATGCAGTCTTGGAAGAAATTAAGAATTTGCCGCACTGCATCTTACACTGCAAAAACAGATTAAATTGAATCTATTATTGTGATAAGGTGCCAGAATTAAATTTCGTTCTTCCTTAAGCAGGGATCGCACAGGCTTTTTAAATTAGTGCGCCCCAAGAACTCATATTTTCAGTCCTTTTGATAAGTCTTTAGGGTCCTTTCTGAAAACCTTTTGAAATAACAGCTTTAGCTTTTTCCCCCTGTTGAGATTTCCATTCTGTTTTATACACAATATCACTGCTGTCTAAAAGAAACACTAAAGGAAGAAAAAAAGTTGTATTTGCATGCAACTGTAAACCAAGATTTATCTTTATTTTGATAGCTGAAATACAAAACCCGGTAACAAACGTTTTGAATTGCCTTGTCGCTCCGTAAGGAAGTAAAGAAATGCGGCACTTCACATGTTGCAGCTTCTCAGCATAGCTGCCAATAGAAATTATGACTTTTTTAATGATGAAATTTTTAGCGAATGGCCACAAGAAGTACTTAACTAAATTAAATTTATGCATAGTTAAGAAACTTATTTTTAATTTAAGCTATATCCATAATTTTTAAAAAACCCAGAAATTCAGTGTATCTCCGTCAAGACTTTAGTCATGACGTCAATGTTCGTTAAACTATTGTGCAATGATCGTGCAAATAGTGTGTGCTCTCACGGATCGCACATTGTGCGGTTAGAGAGTGCACACTTTTTTTAGAGTGTACTTAATTCTACTTGATATTTTTTGTTTTAAATCTAAAATGTTCGTAGATAAGCTACTGTGTGCAAATAGTATAATTTTGAGATAATGCATAAAAACGTTCTCCTGACCACAGCTCACCGTATAGTACTTACTCACGTAGAAGTGCTTTTGTACGAAAATCGTCGTGCCGTCTTCTACTTGAAATTCTACTTGAAAAATTGACCCCCCCCCCCCCTCCGAAAGACTCTCGGGATGAGATCGCTTCATCTAAAATAGCAACCCGAGTGGCGCTTGTGCTTTTAAAATATTAAAGAGCTGAACTAAGAAATCTGATATTTACGAGGGTTGGAGAAGGCATATCAGGATTAAATATATATCGTCTCTGCGAAACCAATATCTGCTATGTGCACTTTTGGGAGATTTCGACATTTTGACTAATACTAGTTCACTAACCAAATTTTCGCACAAAAAGACTTCGTGACTCTATAAGCATTATACGGTGAACTGTGATCACTATAAAAATTATGCTATGTGCATCAGCCAGAAACAGGAGAACGTTTTTATTCAGTATCTCATAGTTTTCGTACATAGCAGATATTGTTTTGACAGTGACGATGTTTATATAGAGTGACTCCATTAAACTTTCCGGACGGTTGATCTTTACCAAGCGTTTAAATAAATTTGATTCAATTCAGTCGGAGGAAGTGTTCAATCTCTAGTGCTCTTCAAATAATTTGAGTGTATAGGCCGCAATGTATAAGAATGCTTTTTCTAGCCCTGTAAAAATACAGCCCTAAACACACCAAAATCTATACAGTATGTAAGACAGTGACCTATAAAATGGGTACCCAATTTGAGATCTGTAGAATACGCCCTATAGACGCTAACGCACTTTCAAGAATTTCAGTCTCCAGGCCGTAATGTATAAGAATTCTTTTTTGGAAACTTGTACAAAAACTAAGTCCTACACTTACCAATATACGTACAATTTGTGTGACAGTGACCTATAATATACATGCCTGATTCGAACTTACTCAAAACCAAAATTTTATCTTCACTGACAAGCTATAATAGTTTGCTACTCCAAAATAATAATAATTATTATTATTACTGTGTAAGGCATTTAGCTCCCATTCATTATTTTGAAATTTTGGCAAACCTTCACGTTGAGAACAGAATAGTTATTATCTAAGTGTCGGTAAATCACTGCGAATAACTAGTTATCATACAGCCGATGCTTCTTAAGCTGAAGTTGAGTTAACTTCCTATACTTTTTTTAAAAATACCAGTCTGTATTGAGCTGTGCTGAAAATTTAAAACCAGTGCATTACGTCGATGAAGTTAAAGTGTTTGCACCTGTTCAGTTTCATGTATTGAAACATTTTTCCACTGGGTGTCTGCTCTGCAAAGTTTGGAGAACTGCCATATTTTATTTCCGTGTAACGATAGGTTTCCGTACGGCGAGCTATTATCTATCGATATTTTTCTTTAAACTGTAAACTTGTGAAAATATTTTGATGGTAAGTGTTTTATGTTGCTGCGAAATATATTTTCTTCGGCAAAACATAGTGATCTCGGAAGTATCTTGTTGAATTATGAGTTAACCCTTTAACGCGCAATGTTCCCGCTCTGGGAGCACCAAACTCAGACGTTTTGACTGTTGCCAGTCACGAAGAATGGATTTGATTTCTATAAAAATAGTTGCGGGTGACATAGCTCCACGAGAATCCTTTACTTTTTAGCACGTCACTTCATGTAAAAAAATTGCCCCGATTATTTTTAACAGCACTGCCATCTGCTGAAAAATGGAAGAATGCGAGAACAGCTGGATAGTTTGCCCAATGCTGAAAAAGGGCAGCCTTTGCCATCGCTCGACTTAACTACCAGCAAGATGGCGGACGATCGAAACGTTCATCGCGTGCCACAGATCTAGAGACCCTTTTTTTACGACAGCTGACTGTGCCGCACATCGTCCGCCATCTGGCTGGTAGTTAAGTCGAGCGATGGCAACGGCAGCCTTTTTTTCAGCGTTGGGAAAGGGTCGCGCCTCAAAGGGTTAAGAGTGTACAGGGTCATATTTATTTCAACATCGGACGCTCTGACTCAACCCTTTGTGTTGCCATTTTGCAGATCTGCAGCATACCAATTAAAACTGCATAAATGAATCATGGTACATAAAAAATATTTTGAGTGTTTTTTTCTAGAATAACGTGAGCAGAAGATAATTTTTTATTCTGAAAAGTTCGATATCTTATTAATATTGTAACAGGAAACTGTATTTTGTCCTTCGGCAGTCGCACTATGGGTTATTGTACCACTTTCAGTGTTTGTTTTTTTTTCTTTCTTTCTTAGGTCAACCTTACAAGAATATTAAAGATTGTTTAAAACGTTCTCAGCTCAAATTGTTCAGACACTTCAGCAACATTTTGATATGTGTAACGCTTGAAATGTTATACTCTATGACTCAAGCAATATTGTTGCAGAACACTCTGCTTGTTTCCTTGGGTTCGTCGTTCAAAGTCTAGTTGGTGTAGAAAGTTCTAGTAAAAAGTCAACTTGTCAGGATGGAACACGAACTTTATTGCTTCTAGAACTTCGTCGAACAATCAGCTGTACAAGATTCACAAGCACAATCAAACAGTAACATGCTTCTAACAGTCCACTTAGATCTGAAGCTCTCACAAATGCTGTATTTCTCACACAAAATAAAACACTTCCACAGGCAAAAATTCAGTGAAAATATACGAGAGATATAGTACACTATCCCTTAAGACACAGCAATGAAGAATTTACACACAGCACTTGCAAATCAGCTTCGAAAAGCAAGCCACAACACTGCTTCTGTAGCACTATCAATTCACAGAGCAAATCAAGCGTACTCACTCAGAGAGAGCTCAACTCACACTGAACTGGCGCCTCTGAAAGGCTTGTATTTATAGGTAGTGCAGAAGCTACAAGAAGCTTCCAGAAAAGTCTATTTCTCGAAGATTCCACATAAGGCGAGAATTTTGATTACATCATAGAAGAAAATATTAGGCGATTATGCGATTTTAATGCAGCAAAACCAACTTTACAGCCTCCATTGGGAAAATCGCGCCAAATGACCAAGATGCCAACAAGCTTGGCGAAATAACGCCAAATTTTGCGCCTAAATTAAGTCCCCAAAAGTGAAGTCACCGAAGGACTAAGACCAATATTTCTCGAGATTTCTAGAACCGCCATAGGAAAACAATGGGGAAGCCAAAACCTCCCTATCTCCGGTTCTAGTTGACCGATTTCGATGCAACAAAAAGCGAAATTTAACTATTTGAAGTGTAGAATAAGAATTTTGAACTATTTTAAGCCCCAGAACAGCGGGTTGCCCCGAAAATTCGTAACAATATTTATGCTTCACAAGTTAGCTGTTTGGTTTTTAAGAATTAAATTGTGACTCTTGAGTTTAAAGTTAAATAAAATGGTACAGTAAAAACGAAATAGAACAGCAATAATGTAATAACGTATTATTATTTTTTTTTTTTTTTGAAGTGATATAGGGTAATACCCTGGAGAGATGGATCACGTTTTTTCTTCGTTCTCTTAAAGCCATATATTTATATATTTTTAACTTTTCACAATATATACATACAGTGTACTAGCTGAAGTACCCGTCGTTGACGGGTTAGTACTGAATGCAGTAGCGGATCCAGGGGAGGGGCTAGGGGGCTTATTGTGATTTATAGTACATTTTAATTGGGTGAAATAAGCTTTTTAAAAAATGTAGCCCCTCCCAAAAAAAATTTCTGGATCCGCCACTGACTGAATGCAAATTTCCAAACAGCAAGAACTTTCGTCAGCATTGTAGGAGTACACAGAATGGATGCAGTATGTTGCCAAAGTAAAGAAAGCGAAGTTATAATTTTTATGTATTGTTAAGATATTAAAAGTTTAGAGAATAACTAAGTAATATCATTTCTTTCGCTTTAGTCGTATTTATCTGATGCGCGAACGAATATTTACGCATATTGAAATAATTTTCGCAAAATCTAAAAATCTAATCAAGACTTTTTAAAAATTCGACACTTATGTTTTAAGTTGAGTGACCACCAATCATGATACCAAATATCATTTCAATCGCTTCAGTCGTTTTTACTTGATGCTCGAACACGAATTTACGCAGCTTAAAACGATTTTCGCAAAATCTCAAAATCTGCGCCTGCGTTTTAAGTTAAGTGACCACCTATCATGACACCCAATTTCATATCATACGCTTCAGTCGTTTTTACATGATGCTTGAACAAAAAAAGCGTCACGGACAGAATGACAGAACGACAGACAAACTTTTTTTTTTTGAGTGTCGCACCGTATTCCCAGGTGCTTGAAACGGATAGAAATCGCAAAATTTTCCAATTCCAAGAAATGTACAGACAAAAGTATAATTTTATTTATATAGATAATATTTCTAACAAAAATCCTAATGCAGAAGATCATATATTTAAAGGAATTTTTTTTATGCTTTTTAAAAATATTTACTATATGGTCCCTCTCACCCGGGCAACTCCGGAGCCAGACAGACCATATGAATGGGAAAGATGGACCACCCTATAATACTGAAAGTTTCACATATATTAAATTTATAAATGTCTATTTTCATTACATGAAAATTAAAATTAACTAACTTGGAATTAAATTAATTTTAATTAATTTATTACGTTTACATGAATTACTATGTGCCATTAAATCCCCCTTTATATAATTGAGGTTGCGACAAGTGATTATCTTTCATTACAATACTTATATTATTAATTTTATTATAGTTTAACTGCATGTGACCATAAAAGTAAAATTTCATCGTATCACGTGCCACGACTCCCCCCCACCCCTCCATCCTGTTATATCGCGACTCCGGATCGGGCATTTTTCATGTCTTACGACAAGCGCGATATAACGAGGGGCTACTGTACTAATAACTTATTTTTCTAGTCAACCGACCGTAGGTGGTAAGTATTCTTACCACGATCTTAAAAAGGGTTAATGTCTAACAGAGTATAGACATTCGTCAATCGTCATCTTTTTTAAGCTAAAAAAATCAGTTGTGTCGTTCACGGTGTGAAGATTGTGCGAGTAATTCTAAAAGTAGAGTTAATATGAAAATATATAACAAAGCACCCCACTTTTTTTTATTAATTTTTTTTTGTTCTGTTTTCTTATCATTTTACTCTTTATTTTTAAACTCTCTGAAAATTATTACATTTATTTAGACTTTTTATCACTATACAACACAAACAAAATTGTCGAAGTCGAGTAATACTTAGCACTACGACGCAGTTTTGAGATATCTAATCCTTTAAACATAAAACAGACGTCTGAAAATTCACTAATGCTCTTTTTATTTTGTTGGCTCCACATGATTATAAAGTGAGCAGAAAGCTATCCATTTAAAACAATCTTACTTCAATAAAACGTGGTGCAAGCTGATTGAATGAAGTACTCAGTGATGTTTTGAAAGAAAAGATTAAAATGAATCTGTGAAATTTTTTAAAAACGTATTTTTACGGTATTTCCTAAAAACCGTCAGTAATAAAGGGTTAAGTTTTTTATCCTCAATGCCGAATATTCGAGGGAATTCATAATCGGGCATGAGCTGAAGGGGAAACGCTCGGATTCCGGAGATGGTTATGGATCTCGTTATGTAATCTGCAGCACGGGTTCGTTTCCCACGTGTCCAGCTGACAATGACTTGGCATAAAATTACCATCTCATTAGGCGCGTTCGTACAGAGTTAATTGCTGACAACCGGTTTTGTTTTCGAATGATTTGTGATCGCTTTCGATTACTGATACGGGAGAGCCATGAGTTTTACCGCTCCAATTTCACTGGAACTGCGGTGAATCCTTTTATCTATCTATCTGTCCACTTAAGTCTTTTTACGCTCGACTGCAGCTGTTTCCATACAAGGTTTTAACCAGGGGCTCCAAATTTTAGATTAATAATAATTGCGATTGTTCGCGAGCGAATTGTTCTCAGATATCCGAACATCTAGTGATGCTAAAAGATACGTCACTCTATGTCAAAATGATACTTGGCCGACTGGATAAGTTTTCTTTGTGTTGTTATGGCAAAGCTACGCATGGGCTGTCTGTATAGGATAAGGGGTTGCCTTGGTTGGAGGACTTTCTTACGAGTTCTAACGCGTATTCACGTTACATCTGGCAGCAGTGGCATAGCCAGAAGTTTTTCATGGGGGGGGGGGGGATTTCGACTATTGCACCTCACATATATGTATACGTGTGTGTGATAAGGGAGTGAAGAATATACATTTTGTATGGCCAAAAATTCCTCATGGGGGTGGGTGACCCCGTCCCCGTCCCCCCGTTGATTACGCCCCTGTCTGGCAGTGATGAGATTCCCCAGTCTTTAGTTTGATTATCAGACTTCTTTGATGTTTCAAAAAATTCAGTTTTTAGAATTTTTTGATTTTCTGTCATGGTAAAATTGTATGTAAATAGGATAGCTGTAATATCAGTAGCAGTTGCAATATTTATTGAACTTGAAATTTTGAAATAATATTGATCAAGTGTTGTTCGCACATTCTTTCAGACTTTTTTCCTTTTCTGGCAATCTCACCCCTGATCTGGAGAAAAGAGGCCAAAACTCCAGACTTGCCTTGCAACCCGGACCCGACATATAGACCCGAACCCTGAACTTTCAAATTTCAGCCGTCTTCAGTGTTCAGTGTCTTTCCCAGACAGCACAGCGAACTTGCAGCAAGCTAGATTTATCAAGTCAATAAGCTTGAATTAAGCGTGAAAATTTCAAGCGTGTAAGCTTAATGCAAGCTTGAATCAAGTGTTCTAGTTTACACTTGCCCAGCTTGCATTAAGCTTGACATTTCAAGCTTAAAAAATTTTCCTAAAAAAAATTTCCTAAATACACGTGGCGCCGAACTCGCCCCACATATTTTACTTGCCACGCATTTTCTTCCTCTACGCTGAAATTTCAATTTAATTTAATCTGTTTCCATCGAGTGTTCGCGGTTGGAATAGAACCCGGGACCTTTGAGTTAGCAGTAGAGAACGCTATCCGTTCAGCCACTAAGCCTTGTGCAGCTATGACTAAAGTTTGAAGTGACTTATCACGCTGTTTTCTCGCCAGATTGATAAGTGGGCGATGTGTTATTTGTTTCTTTAATTTTTCCATGGGATGCATCAAAATTAAAATAATGTTATGTGTGATTTAGACTCTACTAATAGGGAAATAAACATAATATAAACTTAAGAGAAGCACACGTCTTAAAACTTTCATTACCGCAGCACTCATGAGCAATACTGCTGGCCAAAATCGAGACAAACGACTGATTTTGAAATCAATTTCGTAGTGTAATTGTATTTTATTTTGAAGAATTTCCATATTTGGAAATATAAAATGGGTTTACTTAACACAAATTTTGTGTTAAGTAATCTGAAATCAAAGAAACAGATAGTTAACCCATTTGTGCCTGGATATTTTTGCGACTTTCTTCGATTTTTACTGATAACAGAAATAATAAATTTCTGATGTCAACTTCTTGAACAAGGGATGATTTCTTTTAAAATCATTATGCATAAAAATCAAAATATCAACATCCTACATTGTCATGTTAAAATATTTTGTAGAGTTGAGGCTCGATACTCATGAATAAAGGCTAGGAAAAATAAATAAGGTTTTCGACCAATAGCGAAAATGCCGTCCCAAAAAAGGGACACTAGGCATAAATGGGTTAAACGTTACTTCGAAATGCTACATCACAGTTGCTAACATGTATGGAATACAAACACTTTTGTCATTTTTGTAAATATTTCTTAAAATAACAAATAATTGAAAAATTTTGCTATTTTTTAACGCTAAAAATTCTCTTTACAAATGTGGTTATTTTCCTACATATTGATATGCTATATCGATATAGAGCATTTCGAAGAATTAAAAATAAGTTTAAATTAATTTATACAAATGTAAATTTGAATTTTTTTCATTGTTCATACTTTATAATTAAAATAATTATTTAACTTCTGAATTTTTTTTTATCCTTTGTAATTTTATTTTAAAATTACAAAAGTGTAAGATGTAAGATTTTTGGGCCCTAAAATGTAGGCCCTGGGCAGTTGCCCCGTTTGCCCTGCCGGTAATATGGCACTGGTAATATAAAATAAAACACATCTTTTACGAACTTTCAGCAAATTTGAGGACGCTAGACAATTAATGTCCATTCTCTTTCACAGATGGCGCCATCACTGCGCACTTTGAAAGCTAAAATCAAGCTAGTATCACTTCTCAAGCTTAATTCAAGCTATATTTAAGCTTGACAATTCAACTTGACTCCTGCAAGCTTGCTGCCAGCTTAAATAAGCTGAACTGTCAAGCTTGCATTAATACGTCAAATTCTAGGAAATGTCAAGCTTGATTTAAGCTTATGTGCTGTCTGGGTTATCCACTCGGCCATGGTGGGGCTGAGTAGGCCGAGTGGATAAGGCACTGAGCCTTAGTAGATGGCTGATGTATTTCATGTCTAAAGTTGTGGCTTACTACTCGGCTGTCGATCTAACGGTCTGGAGTTTCGGCCGGTTATCTCCACATTTAACTTGAATACGCGCCAGAACTCCTAAAATGCCCTCCTTACATTGCCCTAGTGTACTTTGCCTTAACAAAACAGTGACAAAATCATGCTAAAAAAATGGGTAATTTGTATTGGGGACACAGTGATATACCTGCAACGTCTCGAGTGAGTGCAGTTTTGTAGTACTACAGTCTGTGTATTTAGAATAGATGCGTAAAGGTCGCAAGATTCCCCCCCCCCCCCATTTTCTCTTTTCCCTCTTCGTTGCAATGGTTCCGTCAAATCTCAGTTTTTCAGCACATGATTTCTTTATCACAAGGAGAACGCATGCGATAAATGGGAGAAAGCTATCGGGACTCCTTAACTCATGTATGGGGGGGGGGGAAGTGTAGGCCCACTGGCGACGAGGGGGGGGGAATGTGACCTTGACGCGCCTATTCTAAATGCAGACTGTTTAGTTTAACATTTCAGGCACACACACACAAGTAAAAAGTATTAAATTAGATGCTACCTTTCTATGGTGGAACGTGGCACCGTGATTTGGCTGTGATCCCTGAAATCAAATAATGCTTAAACGTTTTTCACAGAAAAATTACAGCTAATTTAGCAAGCACCATTTTATGATGAAATGGAACTGATTTATACCACTAGCAACAAAATGAAATTAGTCATAAATAAAATAATGTAGAGCAACGCGACAGGAACCCTGATTGATACTGCATTTATTCACAGTGATAATGAGCGAGTGAGAGATTCAAAGCAAGAGAAATACTGAAACAAAGCTCTATTACTAACATTAACATAAAATGTTTATAATGCTATCTTCAACATATGTATAGCTGCAGAAAAAAAAGACGCCCACTTGCTCTATATTTGGCCGTCGTTCGTAACAGCATAGATACAATCAGTTTGCAAGTTATATATACCATTCGTTATCGTTTGCAAATAACGTATACTTTAATTTACCGTTAGGCCTCACCATGTCACAGTGGTTATGTCGCTGGAAATGGTAGACGGGCAAAGTGTGAAGGTCCCCAGTTCGGGTCCTATCGCGCGTCTGTCGACCTAACCGTTCGTAGTTTTTCATGGTTTTCTTCCAAACTTAGCGAAATACGGGTTTGGACCCCCAAGGACGGCACCCCTCTTATAGGCCTAGATCCCTGGCCGTAGTCCCACAACACAACACATTAATTTACTATTAATTTAATTTGCATAAGGGGCTGTCTTCATATTTAATTCTGCTTCAACTTCGTTTTTCTCAATGGCAACCCACTATTTTGACTTTATTAAAGAAAGAAAACCTTCAAATTACCCTAAATATGAATCCTAACCAATTTTCCAAGATCATTTTTTTTTTTTTTTTTCAATTATTAAGGACTTTCTGCAAATTGAAAAACATTATTTGTAGGTTCCGAACTGTTTGCTTTTCATTAATTTCGCTCCCAATGTTTAAAAGAAATAAATATTATTTCCAGGGAAAATGCTGTTTCTAGTCGTAAAGTTTTTTGTACTGAGTTATCAGAGGTAGAAATTATAGAATATTGAGTCAGTGGTCCAAATGAACCGTGGCTCCAACACTTCCTTGCTCCCTATACATGATTTAAAGAAAAAATGCAAAACGACTGCTTACGATTTTGAAAATCTTCCTAGTTTTGAAATTTTTATTGAGTATTTGAAGGTTCTTTTAGACAGATGAAATGTTGCCAGGATAGTGAGAATATGTTCTCTGCTCTTCTGACTATAAGCATGAAAGTTACTTGGCTACAGTCGAACACAAAAAATGTTTTCATGATTGAACATTTATATGTTTGGATTTCATGTAAAAAACGCAAATACTTTTTTGCCGACCCAATATTATAACTGTGTATATTATTTCACTTTTTTCTTTTGATATCATCGTCTCCAGTGTGTAATATTTTGACTTTTAGCGGTATTTTAGTTTATAAGTCAGATGAAAATTTAGACGGAAAAATGTAATTTTGAATGCCTGTTGAATGTTTGATAAAATATGGGGAAGTCCAAAGACCTGATGTTTCAACTATTAAAAAAGCTCTAATTTATGCCTAGAATCTTGAGAATGTTAGTTTTTGAGAAATTTGAAATACGTACATTTACTGCATCTAATTCTATCCATGGAAAATATTTTATTTGGAGTGGGGGGATTGTAGAGGACGCAACAATAGATGCTTTATACAGAGTGTCCCAAAAAGGTGGTAACGGGCTTTGATTCTTAGAGATAAGTGGTATTCAAATTTATACAAATTACGTATACAATTTTAAAGAGTAATTTTTTGAAAATGAACGAGAGGAATTTTTTCTTAACGAAGTCTTATCCCCTTCCATCTAACGGAGTCTTATTTCTCGAATATTTCTTTCAATTTATACTGTCCACTTATCACTAATAGATAAATAATTAAATCCCGTTACCACCTTTTTGGGACACTCTGTAGAATCACCATCAAACTTCAAATCTCCAATTCATTTGCTTCAAAATTTGCTATTCTTGAATACCGCAAACTTTTTCAATTTTTGTGGAAATCTAATTTACGTTTATTTTATCCAATTTTGTTACTTAATAAATTTCTATATGGTCCCTTAACTTATGAAAATAACACATTTTATTTAATATAAATTGAACTATTGAGCGTAAAATTTTGAATTTTTGCGCAGCCATGTAATATTACTTTCTGCATCTATTTCAATCGAAATTGGCTAGGTCGCTATTTATATAACTTTTTGAATATTAATTTAATAATCCATAATTCGTATTAATATTTTATTAAAAATTATAATAGTAAATTATGTTTGGGTTGTTTAGTTCAAATAGTACGAATAAAATCAGCTTATTATCAGTATTATATGAGATGAATTATGAAAAAATATTTTAACGTAGGGGGAGGGCGATTTTGGAAGCGCATAACTCACTCATTTTCAGTTCAGATTTATTAAAAGTTGATATCTGGGGTTAAAACGAGCTAAATTTTTGAAACATGAAGTGAATTCTAGGATTTGCTATGGGGGGGGGGGGGAGAGTTGGTGCGAATTTTAATAGAGATGACCCCTTATGAAATTTTTAAGTATAGCAAATTAAAGTGTACGTCAATCGTAAACGATTGGTATATGTAACTTTGCTGTACGACGGCCAAATAAAGTAGGGGAGACCGGGGCTAGTAGTGCCATTTTCGATATTATCCGAAAGATTTGAACTGAAGTAAAACATTCACTATATCAAACGTTAGAGTAATCCTTGTATAATATATTTATAAAACTATCATTAACATTATTAACGTTTTTGATAACATAATATGAATTCTGCGTAACCTCGAAATTTGTCACAACTTGCCCCGTAGCGGGGCTAGTAGTGACATGCTTGGTGCACATTGTGAGACATACAGATCCATTGTAACATATACAACTTATGTAAGAAATGCAATTAAATGGAAATTTTTAAATCAATAATGAGAAATTTATTCATTTATAACGTTCTTAACACAATAAAAACACTTATGTTTTTAATAACACTGTAAATCAAATGAGAATAAAATACTAGTTAAATTACTAACACTTGTAAACTCCTTGGTCCTTTATAAAGTTACTTTTGGAGACATTCAACAATAAAATAAAAGAAAAAAGCTTTAGGTTAATAAGAAAGAAATAAAAAGTAGCCAACACTAATCTTTAATCATATTGATCTTTGACTTCACCTTCTACAACGTGTAGACCTATATCCTATAGGCCTATCTATATTTTTAATTCCCCCTTTTCATCGCTTGTTTCAGCGTCTGATTTGCAGTTGATACAAATGTAAAAAGGATCATTTTTGGTACATTTGGCATGTGCCAATCCTTTACCTGTCATACATTGCACCCAGTTTTCTCCTGGTCTAGAATTTTTGTATTGCTCCAAGCAAACTAAACATGCGAAATTTTCGTCATTTTCAAAGCTATCTGATTCTTGCTCCTTCATTTTTTTTCAATATTCTAGGTGTAATTTTTTTATGACTTTCTTGGCCTTTCCATATAATTTCCTTCTTGCTTTCTCTTCTTCTATTTGTTTCCTGCATTCTCTTGTTTTTTTATTCTGCTCAAATTTTCTCTTTTATAGGCGTGCTTGTTAGAATGGCAGATTTCAAATATTTATGAGCGGAGCGCTTGCCCTTTCGAGGCCCTGCTTTAGGTGTATTCAGAGGGTATGTCACAACATGCCCCCAAGGCTTCGTCACAACTAGCCCCGCCTTATGCCATTTTCAACATTATTCATTAGTTTCCGAAATGTTGGAATGAACAACAAATGAAATACATAGAATAACAGCTCAAAACACTACCAATCAAAAAATGTTAGCAGTTTACATACCTCAGTATCCCTAGTGGCCAGGACGATTTCAACGTAAGTCACAAAGTTTACTTTTGTAATACAAAACACGATAAATATTTTTATCTCGAAAACAAAACAATGCTAAACTTCCAAACATCCACAGCACACTGAGACAATCAACCTGTTCACTCACGTGACGCGACAGGTGCTGCAACCTATCGGCTCAGTCTGGAAGCTCGATGGCACAACTAACCCCGGTGTCCCCTACAAGTGGGTCCCCCCCCCCCCCGCAGCTGTACTAGGTGCGTTCAGACTACGTTCTTATTGTAGCTAAGTTATGACGTCAGTTAGCGACGATAAAACCAGTTTTCTGGGATTTAAGTTCTTTCCAAATCCGTGCCTAAGGTCTCTATGATTCCCCTTCTTCTTTTGTTAATAAGTTTTCAAGTTGGGGAAAGGATCATCAATCATTCTTCCCGCATGCACCGCACTCAACCCTTTTTCGTTTCACTAGCCGCCGATGCGAATACGTCATTACAAAACTTTAAAGTCCAGAGTGTGAACGCTCTGTTTCTTTGTGCTTAAGATTTTTGCGACATTAACTACAAGAAGAACGATAAAAACGCTAGCCTGAACGCACCTATGAGGCACATAAGCGTTAAGTTCAGCGATTTTCATTGCATACCAGTCCGTTACCAAAGAAGTGTTTTTTGGAACAAGAAAGAAACATAAGGGCACACTCATGAATAATGATACTTTCCAACTGAATGGAATAAGTAAGAAAAATAGGGACGATAAGATTGTGATACGTTTCTTGTATATGGGTCATTTTCAAATTTGTGGGCCATTTGAAAATTTAAGAAGCAAAAATATAATTTCCAAAAATAAGTAGTTTTTTTTTTTTCTCATAAAATGAAGCGTACTTCGTTTCTGAGCATCATTCATGCATTTTTTTTACATTTTTCCATGATCAGACTTGATGAAATTTGTCATGTCTATTACCGAATATTTTGTTCGAAATTTTTGCACTTATGTTCAACACAAAATAATGCAAAGTGATGTATTGCATAAGTATAGAGTCCTTATGTCCATATAAATCTTTTCCATGTAATTTTCTTCTTCTTCTTTCTTTTTTTTTTTTTTTTTTTGGTCATGTCTGTTACTTATTATAGTAATAGACATGACCGGTAACAGACATGACATTTCAAAGAAGAAAAATTCATGAGTCTAAAAAATTCCACGAGAACATAAGAGACGTTAATTTAGACTAATTAAGATCATTAGTTTTTTAATCAATTAGATTATTAATAAATAAAGATACTTTATACAACTAATTAAGGCAACAGACATGACATGTGATAAAAATACTTATCACGAATAGGCTTTTACTTTTTCAGTCAAATGCCCGAAACTCAGGATGTCTGCTTATTTCTTTCGTGACCACATTCTTATGGTAAACAGATGTTGCTGTCCTCAAATTTCAATTTTGTTGTTTAAAAAGTTGAAAGTAATGTGTGGTAACAGACATGACATCAGTGTCCGGACAGCTATGCTTAACTATCAAAAGTCTTATATTTTTCTTAAAACCTTAAAATAGCCTTTTCATAATGTAATTTAAGCTGTATTTCGCAATGTTAAAGAGTCTCGGGGCAAAAATTTTAGTTTTGGGGCAGTCATTCCGCATAACACGTTTTATGCCTAAGATTCGGACAGCGATATTTCAGTATCTTCTCTACTCATTTCTTTTAAAAGAAATTATTAAATAATGTTTTTTAATCTATTATTTCCGTACTGGAAACTGATATAAATCATGATAAAAAGAAAATTCATTTTACATTTTCTTGTAAAAGAAATATTTTACACGAGGAGAGCAAATGGCAACGAATTTTGAAAATGACACATGTACACAAATAATTATTAGCCGTTTACTGAAATCTTTCGGAATTGGGGGTTCCATGAATTTTCTTAGTATTATTACTAAAGAAAGTTAAGTATAGTCAATTATACTTCTATTGATGTACTTGACTTTCGTAATAATAGTAACAAAATTCATGGTAGCCTTGATTTCGAGAAATTTCCTAGTAATTGGTCGATATTTGTTTTAGAGTGTATTAGCTAGCAACCTTCTTTAAAAATCGAAATTTTTCAGAAAGTGTCACTCTGCGAAAACTATGGATGTACAATTTTTAATGTTTTATAATTCTTTCCCAAAAGCTTCATAAAAAGAATCATCGTGAGTTTTTTTCGACTAGTTAAATATCTTTTCGTGTTCAAAGATCGTGAAACAGGTTTTATATATTCTGCACATTTGACAACACTAGCAAAAACTTGAACTAAAATTTCATACAAAAAAAATGAAAGCTTGACTGAGAGGGGGGGGGGAAGTATTTAAAGCAGTCCATTCAATTCTTTATACGGGGTGTCTCAAAAAGTTGGTAACGAGCTTTAATTCTTTAACTATTAGAGATAAATGGGCAGTGTAAATTAAAAAAATGTTCAGAATAAGGTCGGAAATAAGACTCCGTTAAGAAAAAAAAATCCTCTCGTTCATTTACAAAAAGTTACACTTTTTAAAATTTGTATAGGACCCCCGTGTAAAAACATTCCCAATTAGTAAAATGTGCCTCTTACAGTAATGAGATGATGTACCCTGGCCAGGTCTGCTCAAGGGGGCCCAGGTAGAGACCCCCCCTCGAAAAAATGCACATTCTACTTAGTAATTAAAGTAATTTGATTATTAATTTCCCAGTAGTCTTACGTCTTTACGCAGTGGCGCAGCGGAGGACCCCAGGAACCCCACGGCTCGAGGGTTCCCCCGAAGAGTCAGGGGGCCCCAAAAACTCTAGAACAATTAAATGTGGTTTTTAGGTACGTAAGACTAAATTCTAAATATTACAAATTCTATTATTAGATTCCCACTAAATTGATCAGTAAGGGTCCCCTTTTCAATTTACCCGAGGACCCCCCCCCCAAAGGAGCCAGTCCGTGCCTGGATGTACCAAATATGAGCATTTCATCATACGACGTATATTTTTAAAGAAACTCAGAGATATTTTTAGAGAAAAATGATCGAGAACCATACATGATTTTGAATATAAACCTTTATTGCTAGAGTGGGGGGGGAGGGGGAATTCTTTCGTGATTTCTGTACGACCCCTGAAAGCAATCATTCTACGCGATTTTTTCATTTCGAAAGCCATGGAAAAGTAACTTCAGTCAGCGTTATATTTATCTTCATGGCTCTCACACTTTTTAATGTATAAGCTGACAAATTTTGTGTGCCACCCAGAGGCGTAGCCAGAAGTTTTTCATGGGGGGGGGGGAGGGTTACGACTACTGAAACTCACTTATATGTATACGTGTGTGTGTGATGAGGGAGTGAAGAATATGCATTTTGTACGGCAAAAAATTCCTCATGGGGGGGGGGGGGTATGACCCCCTAATCCACCCCCCGTTGGCTATGTCCCTGGTGCCACCTCATGAGTGTATGGGACACATTTTACTAACTAGGAATTGTTCTGTACCGGGATAGTATACAAATTTAAGAAGAGTAACTTTTTGAAAATGAACGAGAGGGAATTTTTTTCTTAACAGAGTCTTATTTCCGCCTTATTTCGAACATTTTTCAATTTACAGTGCCCACTTATCTCTGATAAAGGATTAAAGCCCGTTACCACGTTTTTGAGACACCTTGTATAATAATATCATTTGTCTCAACCGAGAGTTCAGAACTTCAGAAGACTATCCCATTCATTTCTTGAGAAATAAATTGGGCTATTCTAGTGAGATATTTCTTTTTTAGAAAAAGATCACTTTCAACCAGCCGCTATTATTAATGGCGCCTGTTTTGTAACAGTGCGATTTGTTTTTATTTGTTAGCATGGAAATTTTGACATAAAGATGGGGAATCCCGGAAATCTGGCTTTGTTCCAGTTTTCCCATTTACAATGTGTTTGGACGCCGATTCCGATGTTTAGGATATGGGGACACGGCCAGGAAAAAAAACCCGCAAACGCTTATATGAAATACTGATGCAACTAAACCGCCGCCACTGTGTCTATGCCGAATTGTTTGTCTGCTTTACTGAGATATTCCCAAAATGTTCAAAATTAGAGATGGCCAATGATTCCATGTGTCTAATCAGTGATTCGAATCTAGGAATACTGAGTGGCTCAGTCTTTACACTCACTATCTACTGATTCGAATCTCAAGCCCTCAACTGTGAGGAAATATTCAAAGTGAAATGTAATTTTTTAGTGAAAATTAATTTTTAATATTCTATACTTACTAATAATTGAAGGTTTTGGTACAAAAAACAGGAGCCCCAACAGTTCGAACTTGCCGAAAACTGGGGGAAGGGGGGGGGGCAACAAAAAAACGCTTCGGGACTCGACTCTAATTATTGAGGCTGGCAGCTCTCTTTGAGTAACGCAAGGACTAATGATTGGAGCCACTTGCTGTTTCTACCAAATCAGAGATATTTTCTTTTTCTTTGCAAGATAAATACTGATCGATACTATACTAAAAAATTACTTATATCCAACACATCTTTACTAATTAATTGAAGGGTTTGTTGCAAAATGTATCGTGGGTCTAACCACAGTTTTCTTGACCGACCACGATCTCTTCTGTCTTTCGAGGTATGGTTGAGGGTTGCTCCAGGAAGTTATGTGTCCGCAATGCGTTGTATACTGTCTTTCCTTATAGTATGGTATTCTATCATATAAATTGAATATCTTCAGTTCATTCCATTATGCTTACGTTTTTCATACCACTATGCTCTAAAGCAGTGGTCCCCAACCCCCGTCTGAAGACGGGTACCGGTCCGTAGATCAAATGGCCCCGGATCTGTCAAAGAACATTATTTCCGTTCTAATTATTCTGGTGTATTTCTCTGAGTTTGTGCGACTTTGTCTGGTTTTTGCTAATGTACACCTTTGCATAGCAGAAGATATCTTGTAACTATTTTAAATTTGTTTATTGTTTATTAAATATTCCACGATTATGAATTACAATTGCAGTCATAAAATCCAGGGTTCCCATTTATTTAGTGTTCTGAGTAAAATACTTTATATTCACGTTTTTTGGTGTAACACTATTTCATTTAGAGAGCATGTTTAAACACAATTGTATTAAAATATTTAATCAAAACTATCAAAAATATAAACAATCAACGCTTCCTCCTCTGCGGGCCACAATAAAATAAGCAAACGTTGAACGGTCTGTAGCGATAAAAAGATTAGGGAGCACTGACTTAAGGATACACAATTACCAATAAGATCCGAAACTTAGGCAAGGGATGAATAGAAGGCATTAAATTTATGTGGTAGAATACGTACTAAATAGAAAGATCGTATATAACAACGCATGGCAGACACAAGACCCTAGGGCAGTTCTCAGGCTGAAGAGACCGTGGTCGACTAAGAAAATGGTTGGTTAGACTAATGAAGCCGGAACAGGCATTTTGCCAGCTCTTTGAAGTAGATGATGATGGGGAAAAATTCTAGAATAGAATTTCTCCTGTAACAGCAAACCCTTCGATTGCAGTGCAGAAAAATGGAAGAGTTACACAAACTTTGCATTGCTAATTGCAGAATATTATTTATCTCTCTTAGGGATAAGTGGGCGATGTAAACTGAAAAAAATGTTTAACCCTTTGAGGCGCAACCCTTTCCCAATGCTGAAAAAAGGGCAGCAGTTGCCATCGCGTGCCACTATCTAGAGACTCTTTTTTGACCGCACAGCCGCTGTCGTCAAAAAAGGGTCTCTAGATCTGTGGCACGCGATGAACGTTTCGATCGTCCGCCATCTTGCTGGTAGTTAAGTCGAGCGATGGCAACGACTGCCCTTTATTCAGCATTGGCCAATGTATCCAGCTGTTCTCGCATTCTTCCATTTTTCAGCAGATGTCAGTGCTGTTAAAAATAATCGTGACCATTTTTTGACGGGAAATGACGTGCTAAAAAGTAAAGGATTCTCGTGGATCTATGTCACCTTCAACTATTTTTATAGAAATCAAATCTATTCTTCGTGACTGTCAACAGTCAAAACGTCAGAGTTTGGTGTTCCCAGAGCAGGAACACTGCGCGTTAAAGGGTTAAAATAAGGTCGGAAGAAGGACTCGTTAAGAAAAAAATCCTCTCGTTTATTTACAAAAAGTGACACTTTTAATATTTTGTATACGATCCCTGTACAAAAATAAAGGCCCAATTAGTAAAATTCGCCCCCATACATCAGTAAAGGGATGGACAAAATTTGAGAATTATATTTTAAAAAGTGTCAGGGATATGAAGAGTAAAAATATACTGACTTAACCACTTTTCTGTGGCTCTCGAACGGGAAAAAAAAAAAAAAAAAAAAAAAATCACGTCGTGTGATCGCATTTCAGGGGTCGTAGGAAAATTACGAAAGATCTTTTTTATTTCCACTCTAGTAATAAATGTTTAAATTCAAAATCATGTGTAGCCCCCGATCATCTTTCTTAATACTATTATCAGATGTCGTCTTTCTTTTTCCTTTCCTTGAGATATGATATTTCTGAGACGTTTTGTGATGAAAGGCTGAAATTTGGTATATCACCTTTTGGTACATTACATTGTTTTTTGTAAAAATAATTATTGTGGTATGAATCGTTACTCATTTTGATAGTAATCACTCTGGAGTGTTACCAAGAAACAGTATTTGGCGAATTTCCAAATTAATTTTTAAAAAACCCCGCCCTTGTTATTATGCTTTTCCATCGCATTTCTATGTATATGAATGTCATGTAAAGAAATGTTCATAACTGCATTGAAATAAAAGTGCTGCGCTCTCACTTATCAATCCGTGACCATTATTTCGTTGTCACGGGGTATAACTGGTTTTCTTGTGTCCACTGCGTGTCATTGTTAAGTCTTTTTAATAATTTTATTCTTCATTCGCATTCAGTGAATTTATTTACATTAAAAAATAAAAACGCTCGAACACTTCTTCAACTTTTATCGATACTGTATGAGCCATTTTTAAATATTTTGTGTGCCGGAAAATATTTTTTTCTTAAAAAAAAAAAAAAAAAAAAACTGAAAGTGGACCACCTAGTTTTCTTAAAGGATTATATAAAAAAAAAAAGTTCTGAAATTCATTTTTGGTATTCCTGAGTGTTGTATTTTACAGCGAGAATTTTATGTGGATATGTCTTCTTTCTTTTTTCTTTCTATGAGAAAGGGAAACGTGAAAAGAGCGTTTTGGCTCCTACAATCATAGGCCCCATGTATTTGTGGTATGACTTATTCATTGCTGCAAAAATACGTGAAAGCAAGCACACACACACACACGCAGAAATTTTTTTTTTAAAAAGTCCACTAATTTTCATGACTATGTCATTTTACTTCTCGCCCCCTTTATTGAAAATTGTCCGAAAAATGTGTCCCAAAAATGCGACATAATTTTACACATATTTAAATACTATTAGTTCAGCTTTAATCTATTGTTAAAATATTTCGTAAGCTGTAGAATATGCTTCACATGCATTTTTTTACATATATTTAAATACTATTAGTAGTTCACAACAGCTTTTAATCTATTGTTACAATATTTCGTAAGCTGTAGAATATGCATCACATGTATTTTTCTATAAATAGGTTACAATAATAAAAATTTCAACATAGGATTACCAGGCGAAATACACGAAAGATGAGAGATAAAATGACATAGTCAATTAATATCTTTTTAATATGACAATAATGAAACTAAAAAATTAGGGGGGGATCAGGGAGTCTCCCCCCTGGCCAGGCTCGAACAGCCGAGTTTTTTTTTAAATGTATATGCAGTGTGTACCCAAAAAGTTAGACGCTTTAATTCTTTATTCATTAGAGATAACTGGACAGCGAAAAATTGTACAAAGTAAGGCTGAAAAAAAAGATTGCATTAAAAAAAATCCTATCATTAATTTTGAAAAAGTTACACATTTTAAATTTGCATGCAACCCCCGTGCGAACAAATTTTCTATTAGTAAAATGTGCTCCATACACTTATGAAATGATGCACTAAATTGAGAATTGTGTCGTAGAGTGTCAGATAGGAAAATAAATACTACATACTAACTTAAACCATTTTTTGGTGACTCTAAGGTAAAACACCACGTGGGATGATAGCGTTTCAAGGGACGATAGAAATTGCGAAAGAAAATAATTTTTTTGGATTCTAGCCAAAAACAATTAAATTAAAATTTATGTATACCCCCTGACCATATTTATTTAACTATATCTCTAGGATAGTGTGTGATGGAAAAAAGGGTTGATAATTTGTAGCTAATTAGTTATAAGCATATTTTAGGAATGGATAATTTTTTCTTTATACGGGAGTTGTATACAAATTTAAAAAGTAACTTTTTTTTTTTTTTTTTTTTTTTTTAAATTAACGAGAGGAGAAGACTACATTAAGTAATATGCCTATCTTATTTTGAACATCTTTTTTCAATCTAAATTGCCCACTTATCTCCAATAGATAACGAATGCATTTGTGTTAAAATGTTTCCTTAAGTTTTTATCTAAAAATTAACTTCACATGTATTTCGGATAATACATACATATAAAAAAGATGAGGTTTTTTTTAGCCGCTCTAAACATAAAATATTGAAGTAAAGGTGTAATAAACGCTATAACCAGTTTCCCAGACGTCATTTAAAAATAAATATTTTATTCGAGAACGCTGCGAAAAAGCCGAGGTAATAAAAAAACAATTTAAAAACATTCGTTTTATTTCTTTAACGGTTCAGCAGTTACTTTTACAAACAATATTTTGGACGGCGGACTTAAAAATTGTGTTATAGCAGTGGTAATGAGCTCTTAAGTTTAATTAGTGTTTAAAATTCTTAAAAGGATGGCTTTAATGTATTCAGATTAGTAATGTGTGGGGTCATTAAAAATACCCGTGAATACGGATGTTAAGAGACCACCTATCACCCTTAACCTTTCAAAGGCCAATGCTCCCAATTGGGAACATCAAATTAAAAATGTATTGAAAAATTAAATTTTATAACTATTAACTTGAAAAACATTGGCAAATATAGTTAAAAGGTGAACTGGTTTTTTGAAGATGCATTTATATCGTTAGATGCATTTATATCGATCGTGCAAAAAGTTTGTTAGCAGTTATTTGACAATATTACAGCTGATGCACATAGCTTTTTTTTTTTTTTTTTGAGTGACCACAGTGCATTGTATAATGCTTAGAATCGCATAGCAGTCTTTTTACGGTTAGTAATTAGTCGAAATATCGATATCTCTAAAAGGTGCACTTTAGAGATGAGTTCGGGCTCATTTTTTGAAGCCCGAGCCCGAGGACTTTTAATCCGAGCCCGAGCAATATTATTAAATTTGGAGCCCGAGCCCGAAATTTCAGCTAAAGACAAATAAATTTAACTACTTCATTAATAGGATACAATAAATTTTGGAGCTTCACACACCTTCTAGTCCCCCGTGCCGCTATTTTTTGAAATAAGTACGTCTATTTATCCCATGAATCACTTTTTAAAATCTGTTTCAAGGAGTATGTTCAACAAAGGAGAAATTTTTCACGAGCCCGAGCCCGAAAGCAATCGTGAATTACAGAGCCCGAGTCGGGCTCGAGCTTTCGGGCTCGGGCTGAGCCCGTCTCATCTCTAGTGCACATTAGCAGGTATTGGTTTGAAAACGAGGAAATGCTAAAATTCGCATACAATAAAAACCTCCAACAGTCTAAAACTCAGTGGAATTTCCCGAGGGAAAACTCTTAGCTGCTCCTCGGCATACAACAGAGAAATCTCAAACAGCATGTAAAAATAAAGCTTCTCAAAGCTAGGGAGAAGATCGCTCAGCAAAGCACACACATTACAGAGCCTTATGACTAATAGCAGTGTGTGGGAACATTCAGTCAAAACTGAACTGAAATCTGGAGCGACCTGCTCTTTTATAGCTTTTGGCGATATTTCCAGTACGTTCGCGGTAATTCCTTGTTCGGGAACATTTTCTGTTGGATGCCTATATTGATGACGTAATGCTATGGCGTAACACGTATGCAGGAAAGTGAATTTTACAGGTTCCATTCTTAAAATCGGGCCAAATGTCTCCAAGCTTGGCATTTTTGGTATGCCATCAAATTTGGTGCCAAAAATAAGCAGTGGCGGATTATTGCAAGTTTTCGGGGGGGAGGGGTGGTTAATTTGTCGGTGGGGGCGGTTAGTTAGAAAATATACATATACATCCATTTTATGGAAGTAAAATAGGATCTTTTACATTAATTTCTTTCTTCTCGGAGGGGGGCTGTCGCCCCCTCCACCCCCCCTGCAGGTGCATTTCACCAGCCGGCACACCATGGAGTTGGGAAATGTCGCATATGCCATTCGTTAGTACCGAGAGATTTTCGTTAGTACCGCATCCGTTACGGATTTACGGACACTTCAAATTTCCTGTCACACTGACTACCTAGCCCGTACAAATTGCAGAATGTGGATTTCGCATATGCCGTTCGTTAGTACTTTGTTAGTACTGTAAAGTACCGGGAGATTTTCGTTAGTACCGCATCAGTTACGGATATACGGACAATACAAGTTTCCTGTGACACTAGCTACCTAGCCCATACAAATTGCAGAATGGAGATTTCGCATATGCCGTTCGTTAGTACTTTGTTAGTACTGTAAAGTACCGGGATATTTTCGTTAGTACCTCATCCGTTACGGATATATGGACAATACAAATTTCCAGTCACACTAGCTACCCAGCCCGTACAAATTGCAGAATGGGGATTTCGCATATGACGTACGTTATTACTTTGTTATTACTGTTAAGTACCGAGAGATTTTCATTAGTACCGCATCCGTTACGGATATACGGACAATACTAGTTACCTGTCACACTAGCTACCTAGCCCGTATAAATTGCAGAATGGGGATTTCGCATATGCCGTTCGTTATTACTTTGTTAATACTGTTAAGTACCTAGAGATTTTCGTTAGTACCGTATCCGTTACGGATATACGGACAATACAAGTTTCCAGTCGCACTAGTTACCTAGCCCGTACAAATTGCAGAATAGAGATTTCGCATATGCCATGCGTTAGTGCTTTGTTAGTACTGAGAGATTTTCTTTAGTACGGCATCAGTTACGGATTTACGGACAGTTCAAATTTTTCGGAACACCATGCAGTTGGGAAATTTCGCATATGCCGTTCTTTAGTACCGGTTTGTACCGAGAGATTTTCTCTCGGTACTAACGTAAACCGGTTAGTACCGAACTTAATACAGTAAATTTATAGTGTTCTTTAAGCTAAACGATTTTTCACTTTGCGACTTTTTATCCGATTTGTTCAATTGTGTAAGTTTATATACGTCATAAAAATAACGCTCTAACAAAGGTATATTTTTAATTATGTAGTAAAAGCTTCATACACACTCAAGAACTTTATTAAATAAATATATTTAGCTTTTCACTGAGTTTCTATTAGACTCTAATGAACAACGACAAGCTAAAACTGCTCATTTATCCAAGTTAAAGTATTTAAGGTATGATCCTACCTTCCATTCACTTTAAAAATAAAAGTACAATTTCAATGAAGAATAACTGATTTTAACTAAAATATGGAATAGAACGAAAATTTGAAATGCAGTTTTAAAGAAATTTATTGTACAATATGGAATATTGGCAAATTTATGTGAAATTGAATTTAAAACATTGCATTTTTGCAATAAATCTTCTGTAAAAATTGTATTAAATTAAAAAAAATTTAATACTATTCATGCGTCACATAATTCTCTTTTATGGACCAATGTTTTCCAAATGTTCAAATGGTTATTAAATAATTTTAATTTTTATATAAAAACTGGCTTTTTTTCTTAAAAAAAACTGTAATTCTTGAAGACGAAAATGTCCACAAAATCAATAAATAGATACAGAATTTTTTTATTCTGATTAGTTACACAGCTAGTTAACGAAGCATCTAGTTATAAACGAAGCTATTTCCTTAAGCTCTCAATAAATTGCGCCAAGCCGAAAACTGTGCAAACCGCTAGAAATCACTTACTCAAAATCCATATTTCAGCCATTTTATTTTTTCGCCAAACTAAAAGAAATTACACATTGGCCTGGGAAATCTTCAATTCTTATTGTTTTGCGTGTAAAGCATTACATTCCTGCTCTGATTCCATGCACACGATATTATAATTTAAGAAAAAATAACCTTACGAATATAAAAAACAAAAAAAATCATTATTATTCTTTTATTTTTACTTTGAGAAATCAAAACATTTTATTCGGCAAAATCGCCACACATGGCAACCACGATTCTTATTTCACACTTTTTTCACTACAGGGGTTACAATTACAGAAAGATTTTTGCGTGAAGAGCATAAAAAATCTCTTAAATTCCGGGAACGGGTGGATTTTCAAAGTTTTAAAGTGGACTATGATTTATTCTATATTATTTTACATATCTGTGCTAAATTTCAGGCCGATAGGTCCATTTTTGTGGATTTGTTTACGAATCAAATCCACAAACAAACAAACAAACAGAATTTAATTTTTATTTATAAGATATATTAAATATTGGCAAGGTATTTTCTTTCGTCTTTGTAAGAATGTAGATTTTTTTTTTAAGATCGTTATAAATCTCATTTAGTGATCATCTTCAATGATCATTTAGTCTTCTGCAGAATGCAACGTAATGACCAATGCTATCACTTTCGCTGCCTGTACTATAAAAAGCTACTGCTCCTCTTAAATGAAATGTTTTTTGTGATAAGGTTATTTGTGCAGGAATTTCACTATTGATATAACTTCGATATCTTCAATCACATCTTTGGCCCCGTCAGTTACTTCATTTATTATTTCTATAATAAAGTGCTTCTCAGAAACTTCGTAAGATGTAATTTTGGTTCCTGTGCACATTTGTTCAGTACATGGCGAGTGATGAGTATGCAGAATATACTTTAAATTATTTTCTAAATCGTTTAGATCATTCTTTGACGAAAGAATCGATACAACAGGAAGAGCTTCTCTTCTAAGAGAGTGGGCTGCGCATTCAACTTCAGAACACTGACAAATTTGTACTGCAGAAGGCCATTCCCGGAACATATGTTGAGCAGCTCTTTTTGCTGTACATTCTGCTTTAATGTGCAAAACTTTATTGAGTTATAAAGATGACTTGCAGATATTTTTAAGCGTACAGGTACGTAAAAAGTATGTTCTTGATGATATACATCCCAGTGCTACATGTTTCACTATTTCAAACATAGTTTTCGTAGAAGCTAATGACTCCACGTATTTTTCATATTCCTCACTGTCAGAGTATGCGGCTGAAAATATTTGGAATATGGAGTCGTACGCACATGAATTAAAAAGTATCGTATGGAAACCGTCACAAAGGATTGGTTTGAGATTGACGTTTCCATTTCTCAATATGCCTATGTGTTTACTTCTCCGAGTTGCAGAAAAGTCTATATTTTCCAGTTCTTTCACTGGTTCTAAGTAAGATGTGCGTTTTCTTTTCTTTGGTGGAACGGCGAGCCCTCGCTCATTTTCAACGGCTTCTTCTTCTTTCCGAACCTGCTTATCTTTAAAACACGTTGAACATAATCGGCGCTGACCGTAACCTTCATTGTCCTGTAAATCATTTGATAGAGGATGTTAGTAACCTTGCAATATATGTACTGGCTTTTGACATATGATGCAGATATGAGCTCCAGTAGGCAGATTTCCTTGTGAGCAGGCGATGCAGTCACTAGTTTTTCTGGCACTGATGTCATGAGCATCACTATCATTTTGATTTTGCTGAAAGTCTGCATTGGGAATCGAAATTCCTGAATCGCAAAAGGAATTAGCCGATGTGTCCGGAAATTTGTTTCTTGTGCTATTCAGAGTATCCGCGGAAACAACTAACTTCATTTCGCCTTCAATTGACACGTTGCCTACGTAATACTGCACAAGGCCGGGAAATGCGGCTTTCAAAATGGGGGGGAAATGTAGATGGCGCTTTTTGTTCCTATAAGTACTCATCGTTGCCTTATTAACATATTTAAACATCTCGAAAACTCATTGTTTACTTGCTTAAGTAGCTCTTGAGGTATGCTGATGATCAAACGCGAAAAAGACGGACACAAGTTATCTTAGCCCTGCACGCCAGTCCACGTCACTTGAGTGTGTCGGAGGCACAACACCCGCAGGTGTGGCAGCACATGCTTGTAGGGCAGGTACCGGTCCTCAAGATCATTGAAGCACAATGTCATCGAATTAAGATACAACAGTCATATCCAACAATACATAGCAGCGTACACACATTATACTTTTTTTGAGCTTTATATACATTTAAGAACTCTGACATATTAGTATTTTAACCTTAGCAATGAATTTTGAATAAAATATAATCCACAGGTAAACATAACTTGGTGTGAAGTTATGTTTCTCGAAACATAACTTGACACCAAGTGTCACAAGTCACGCATATAGTCACACTTGAGTAATGATCGCAGAAAGTATCACAGTCGTCCTGGCATATTTTCCTGTCATCAACGCGGAGCATCTTCGGCTTAGGTAGCTATTGAGGTATGCTCATGATCAAATGCGAAATTGACGGACCCGAGTCAACTACGACCTTCACGCCAGTCCACGTCACTTGAGTGTTACGGAGGCACAACACCCGCAGGTGTGGCAGCACATGCTTTTAGGGCAGTTGCCGGTCCTCAAGATCATTTGAGCACAATGTCATCGAATTAAGATACAACAGTCATATCCAACAATACATAGCAGCGTACACACATTATACTTTTTTTGAGCTTTATATACATTTAAGAACTCTGACATATTAGTATTTTAACCTTAGCAATGAATTTTGAATAAAATATAATCCACAGGTAAACATAACTTGGTGTGAAGTTATGTTTCTCGAAACATAACTTGACACCAAGTGTCACAAGTCACGCATATAGTCACACTTGAGTAATGATCGCAGAAAGTATCACAGTCGTCCTGGCATATTTTCCTGTCATCAACGCGGAGCATCTTCGGCTTAGGTAGCTATTGAGGTATGCTCATGATCAAATGCGAAATTGACGGACCCGAGTCAACTACGACCTTCACGCCAGTCCACGTCACTTGAGTGTTACGGAGGCACAACACCCGCAGGTGTGGCAGCACATGCTTTTAGGGCAGTTGCCGGTCCTCAAGATCATTTGAGCACAATGTCATCGAATTAAGATACAACAGTCATATCCAACAATACATAGCAGCGTACACACATTATACTTTTTTTGAGATTTATATACATTTAAGAACTCTGAAATATTAGTATTTTAACCGTAGCAATGACTTTTGAATAAAATATAATCCACAGGTACTGTTCCTGTACCATTACTCAAAATATTTTTTGTAGAAAAAACAAATGCAAATCCTACAAGCAATTAACTCGTAACCTGTATAATCGCCTGTTATGAATTAATCCCACAGTTGTTTTATACTGTACTAGCTGAAGTACCCGTTCTTCGCACGGGAATGAATGGACTTTTTGATATTACGATTTGTGGTGATTACTATTCATTGTAATAAACAGATATAGCAAAGTGGAGATCGCGTTATATTGTGTCCAATAATCATACATACCGAATTGCAAGGCAATCGTTTGTACGGTGCAGAAGGCCATGCGGCGTAGCGCAATCTAGTGGCGAGTTTTAGCAAAACGGACACGGCGAAAATATTTTTCGCATTCAGATATCGATGTATACGAATTTTCATGACTATCGGCTGGACAGTCCTGAAGTTCATGTGTTGACGCGACATCTAGTGCTAAGTTATAGGAAAATGGATAGCGCTAAACTCTTCCCGTGTTCAAATATCTATGTATACCTATTTTCATAGCGATCATTTGCACAGTCAAGAAGTGATACACTGCAGGGCCATCTAGTAATTCAATAAAGTAATGATTTGCTACAGCGCCGTCAAGTGGCGAGTTATAGCAAAATGGATAACGCCAAAATATTCTCATTGTTCAAATAGCTATGTATACTGATTTTCATAGCGACCGTTTGAATGGTCAAGAATTTGGCCTGCTGCAGCGTCATCTAGTGGCGAGTTAAAATAATAATGCATTGCAGTGTCATCTAGTGGTGAGTAACATCAAAAGGAACGCAGTTAGAATATATTCTTCGTGCTCAAATGTGTAAGTATAAAAAATTTTATGCCGTACAGTCGAACGGTATAGAAGTCGATGCTTTGCAGCGCCATTTAGCGGCAAGTTACAGCAAAATGGATAGTGAAAAATATTCTCCGTGTTCTAATATTCGCGTGTACCAAATTTCATCGAAATCGGTTGGACGATATTCGCATAGCAAACGGCTAAACGGAATAGAATTCAACGTTGTGCTGCGGCACCAAGTTGCAAGTTAAGGAAAACGGATAACATAAAAACCTTCTCCATCATGAAAGTCTTAGGTGAACCAAATTTCATCGTGCAACGGTGCTGGAGTTTTTCAACCTCTTACACACATACCAACATTCATTTTTATCTATAACCAGTGTTATTATATATACCAGTCTCAAATAAAATCCAGTTTCAAATCTAAGCCTCGCCAAAGTGCCAACATACGCCATTTTGCAAGAGTTTTTTCAAGGAATCATTCGAAGCATTGACTTAGCAGCAATCAATATGGGAAATGGTTCGACCGCCAAAGAGTAGCACGCATTTATTTGAAAATTGGAAACCCTTAATACAGCCGATTTTTATTTTAATTATCAACTATAATGTGTTATATTTATCGTTACTCCGATGTACTAAATGAGATGATTTCAATTTTCTGAAATTTGGCGGAATTCCCCCAACTTAAATCAATGTACTCAATTGGCGAGAATTCTGAAGTTAGATCGCTTGAAATCCCTTAATAACTGCATTATTTCTTCACGGATCATTAAACTTTAACGCTGTATTCTAATAAAACCTTTGCACTTGTTTTCAAAAATCTATTTCCTTAAGCTCTCAATAAATTGCGCCAAGCCGAAAACTGTGCAAACCGCTAGAAATCACTTACTCAAAATCCATATTTCAGCCATTTTATTTTTTCGCCAAACTAAAAGAAATTACACATTAGCCTGGGAAATCTTCAATTCTTATTGTTTTGCGTGTAAAGCATTACATTCCTGCTCTGATTTCCCATGCACACGATATTATAATTTAAGAAAAAATAACCTTACGAATATAAACTAACAAAAATCATTCTTTTATTTTTACTTTGAGAAATCAAAACATTTTATTCGGCAAAATCGCCACACATGGCAACCACGATCCTTATTTCACACTTATTTCACTACAGGGGTTACAATTACGGAAAGATTTTTGCGTGAAGAGCATAAAAAATCTCTTAAATTCCGGGAACGGGTGGATTTTCAAAGTTTTAAAGTGGACTATGATTTATTCTATATTATTTTACATATCTGTGCTAAATTTCAGGCCGATAGGTCCATTTTTGTGGATTTGTTTACGAATCAAATTCACAAACAAACAAACAAACAGAATTTAATTTTTATTTATAAGATATATTAAATATTGGCAAGGTATTTTCTTTCGTCTTTGTAAGAATGTAGATTTTTTTTTTCAAGATCGTTATAAATCTCATTTAGTGATCATCTTCAATGATCATTTAGTCTTCTGCAGAATGCAACGTAATGACCAATGCTATCACTTTCGCTGCCTGTACTATAAAAAGCTACTGCTCCTCTTAAATGAAATGTTTTTTGTGATAAGGTTATTTGTGCAGGAATTTCCTGCACAACTATTGATATAACTTCGATATCTTCAATCACATCTTTGGCCCCGTCAGTTACTTCATTTATTATTTCTATAATAAAGTGCTTCTCAGAAACTTCGTAAGATGTAATTTTGGTTCCTGTGCACATTTGTTCAGTACATGGCGAGTGATGAGTATGCAGAATATACTTTAAATTATTTTCTAAATAGTTTAGATCATTCTTTGACGAAAGAATCGATACAACAGGGAGGGCTTCTCTTCTAAGAGAGTGGGCTTCACATTCAACTTCAGAACACTGACAAATTTGTACTGCAGAAGGCCATTCCCGAAACATATGTTGAGCAGCTCTTTTTGCTGTACATTCTGCTTTAATGTGCAAAACTTTATTGAGTTATAAAGATGACTTTCAGGGCCGATCCCGTGGGGGGGGATGAGACACCCCCCACTTAAAATGCAGTCGGCAAAATTGCTATTCCAAACTTCTCATTTTAGTATTCAAAAGAGTTTTTAATCGGCACTTTTCCTAACTTTTTTCCCTTTGACGTCCTAGTACTTCCAATGCATACCAAATCGAGTGAGAAATTCCTTTCTCATTCGCATCAGTCAAAAGATAGAAGTGGGAATGTATAAAGAGCGCTCGGCACTGGGTGGCCAGATACACAGAAGGAGGAGTCGAAAAATCAGCTCTCTGCAATTGACACCACATACATCCCATAGCACCTGTCTCGGCATTTTTCCCTATGCAAATAGTCATCTCACATGTCCATAGTAATCTAATGAAGAATCTTCTGTGCACATCTCTATGGGAGAAATACTGAGGATGAGAACGAGAATGTTCTGTCCCGCAGTGGTCGGGGCGCTAAACTCGGTTCCAATAAGAACACGGCAAGGGAAGCAGCATCCAGCTTGGCCAGTGCTTGGGAGGGCCAACCTCCTCTCGGCTCGACTGCTGTTGGAGCGTGTACGCTAATGGGAGCTGGTGCACGTAAAATCCGTCGTGGCTCCAATGTCCTCCAAGTTGTTAAACGATACCTCTGGGGGTGCCGATTTCAGGGGGGTTGGGTCCCTCCTCTGGAATTGGTTCAAAATTAGAGGACTCCGAGCTGAGTCGGACTTCCTCCGAATAGGGCTCATTAAAATGGAAGACTCCCCTTCCGCCCATCGCCTGCCTATATGGGGGATCTGGCACCGCCCCGCGGTTGCCAGAGGGCATTAGCAACAACAACAACGAAATGTTCCAGTCTTATATATTGCCCTGAGACAAATTAAGAAATACCATTCTGTAAGAAGTAAAAATATCGCAAGAAGGCCGCAACTGGCCTGAGGCTATCACCACCCTTTGGTCCAGCGTGGTCTTTTCTGGGAAATAGAATGTATTTTCTTTGCTTCTTTGAAATGCATGGGAAAAAGAAATTCACTTTGAACAGTAGCCCCCTATTCCAGTTAGCTAGACAGCAACCGAGCCAAAGTCAAACATATACTTGGAGCCTAGGCATACCTTGGAATCTAAGCATACTTTGATTAGAAGAAAACCATATTTAGCTTTTAAGATATTATTAATACATCAATTTGGTAAAAATGAATAAATAAAAAAATCTCTAGCATTTAATAAAATGAAGTAAATTTTTGCTTCAGTGTGCATTTAAGACAAGTTTGAAACCAGTTGTACACAAAAACATGAAACATATAGTAGTTGTAAACAAAAGAAAATGACAAAAAGTGCAGTGCACAAAATGTGATATGTAGTTGCTTTGATAATGACTAAAAGAAGAACGCGAAATAACTGTCATAATGAAAAGAGAATTTTCCATACAAACTGTTGGAGCTCCGTCAAATCCAAGAAAAAGGTCATCGCCGATTAGATTATATTTGTACTATTTTATTATAATTTACTTTCATATCATTCATATAGAAACAACCCCAATTTTGTAATTTAATTTGATTTTAGAAAAATAAAAAGGCCAGTTATAAGAGATAAAATGCAAGCGTATAGATCAAAGGCCCGTTAAAATAGGAAGGCATGGCATAGCAAATAGTGGGGAGTCGCGACCTTAGGAGCTTCGAAATCAATATGCTTAATTTTCCATTTTCTCTTAAATTACAGGGAAAATTAACTTTTCGAGCTAGAATTACTTTCCTTATTCCATTTTTTCCCCTTTAAGCCTCACATTCTTTTTAAGCCTTTATTTTTTAACGCTTTCCAAAGAACTTGAAATGTTTATGCTTTCAGTTTGTCTGCCCGTGCTCTAACTGCCGCATATATCCATCGATCGAATTTTTATGTGATAATGAAAATTACCGTACCATGTCACCACCCGCGGGAGTTATACATCTCCCGTGGGTGGTGACCATGTACCCTATCTTTTGTTAGAGTGAAAAAAATGTATATATATATATCGTGTAACATACGCAATTGTAATTGACTGTATTATTGTGAAAATGTGTAACGTATTTTCACATTAATACAGTCCCAGTTACAAAATATGTTGATTTAATTTCCGAGCTAAAACTCTATTATTTGTAATTTCGGTATAGTTTGAAACTTGAAACGTTTCTTCCCTGCACTTTTTTCACAATCCATTCATAAATAAGAAGCTTGTGAACAGCCAGCTGAAAAGAATTAATAAATAGCAAGCATCTCATTGTGTGTATATTTCTGAAATAAAATGTCTGTTTTAACACTCAAAGGTGGCTCATCAACAAAATCATCTGGGGAGGGGAGAATCAGCCAGACATCCCAATTGAGACAGCTGTTTATGTTTGAATGCTTCACAGTGGATGAGAAAAACAAAGCTAATGGACAGAGGCACCGGAAGATATTTTTTTTCTGAGAAGGGACAAGCTGATTTTTTGCGGGTGGAGGGGGCAAACTGATATACTGTTTGATAAGTTTATAAAAGTCCTGTCCTTCAATGGTCAGCTATTGTTCTGACTTCTGAGCGTTGACCAGACTCCGCAGTCACCCCGTACCCTTTAACACACGATTGAAATGTTGTTGCATTCAGGCACGTATCCAGAAAAACAGTTTGGAGGGGGTCCAAACGGTAAACAAGGTAGAATTTCTCCCAAAAAGACTGTGTCATTATCATTTTAGTAACAAAAATCAAAATTTCCGTGTGGGGGGGGGGATACCCTTAAATATGTCCTTCGTTGCAATCCTAAAAATGGGATAGATCTGGTCTGATCTTCCTGATTTTCAAATTACTATCATCGCAATCCTTATGTTGGAGCAAATGGAGCCTCAAATGTTACCGGATTTATGATCACCTTGTATCCTTAAACGATTATCATTACCATTCCAATTTCCCTTTTACTTTTCCTACCAAAAACCAAAATTTAGGAAACAAATAAAATAAGGTAAGACTGCTTACCTTTCTGAGGGGTGCCTGCGAAGGTGGGGCCGGTCCTAGATATCCGCTCAAGACGTAATGTATAATCTGTAAGACTGCTTGAAGCAATAACCAAACTTTAACTATTAAAATTTAATTACTGGATTACATTTTCTTACAAAATTAGTATATACATTATGTACAAGAAATCAGTTTAGAATCATTAATAACTTCAGGTCTCCGATACAACGGAGCCTGCCACTTTCCATGCAATCTCGAAGCTAAACTAAAAAGGAGAGAGAAAAAATAGCAGAATGTTCACTGTCTGTGAGCTCCTTGCGTCATCATAGTAGTGGTGCTCTAGGCGCCAAAAAATGCAGCTGCAGGTAAAGTTAGTCAAAACAAATTGAAATGTTCGCGAATTACGCCACACTCCCACCTTGAGGTCGTGAAGCATTGGAAGACCTCAACGTTCGGACAAAATCACTGTGATAACAAAAGTCTGCTTCCAGTGGTATCAACTGTTGCACAGTACGAATTAGTTCACCATCACTAGTTTTCACTTTTACTAGACGGACATGACCGTCCGCAGATGGAATAATTTCAGAAACTCTGGCTAAGGGCCAGTTCACTCTTTTTTTATTAGTGGACACTAATACCATGTGCCCCACTTTCAAAGAAGTAGGATCTTTAATGTATTTCGAATTCTGCTTCAGCTGGCCGAGGTATTCAATTCTGAAACGTTTGCGCAAATCATTGCGTAACTTATTCTGGTAAATCAATGCTGGTTTGACCGAAGCATTATCTACATGATCGATGTCTGGCACACCTGACATGGGTAACTCGTGTAGGAACATCGCCGGTGTCAGTGCGATGAGGTCACTCACGTCTTCGGACAGGTAAGTAAGTGGTCTACCGTTTATCGTCGATTCTACATCACACAATACAGTAAGAAGTGTTTCGTAATCTAGAGAAGACCTACCAAGTATTTTTCTAAAAATTATTTTCATTACACCGATTAACTTCTCCCACCAACCTCCCCACCAAGGTGAAGAAGTGGAATGAATTTCCAGTCTATTTTTCGCTCCACAGCTACTGACGCTATTTTGTCCCAATCGATATTTTTGAACAGGTTGTCTGTTCCCACAAAATTAGTTCCATTGTTAGAATATACAACTGCAGGTCGACCTCGACGTGATACAAATCGTCTGAAAGCTCGCAGGAATGTCTCGGTAGACAGGCTGGAGACAAGTTCGAGGTGAACCGCTCTATAAATGGCACATGTAAAAAGTGTTATCCACACCTTCTGTTTACCTTTAATGTACAAAGGTCCAGTTAGGTCTACCCCTGTGATTTCAAAAATTTTAGCATCTCTTACCCGGTCTTCTGGTAAAGCCGACTGTGGGACCTCTCCGACCGGCGAGTCGAATTTTCGGCAATGCACGCAACTACGTACAATTTTTCTAATTGTTCTTCTACTTTTTAAGAGCCAGAATTTTTCTCGTAATTTGTTCATCACAAATTGGGTACCTGCATGACCCATATTTTCATGTTCCTTTTTAATTAGTTTTAACACAATTGAATGATCAGTAGGAAGCACTATTGGAAATCTGAAATTTTCGTCGTCATCACGCTGTAAAATTCTGGACTTCACTCGGATGATGCCCTTAGCATCAGTGATTGGCTGAAGTTTGCGGAGGTTTTTACTATTACTGTTAGGAAAGGACTGTTTTTGAATTACTTTATACACAATTATTTCAGCTTGGTTTACTTCTTCCAAGCTGATGGGCCCGCTCGTTCTCTGAGGTGGGTCAACTCGAGCGTTTTTGAAGAATCTGTAAATCCAACTAACTGTTTTTACAATTTTAGAGAAGTCTGAAATATTTTCAAATAAATCGGTATATTCAACATTCTCGTGTTACTGGATGACATCACTGATTTTCTTCTTTCAGAATTTACAATGTTTGTGTCAAATTCACCATCTGACGAGGTGGGCCATGCTTCGGGTGGTTGATATAACCACTTTGGACCCAACCACCATTTTGATTTTTCTAGTTCTCTTGGATGACAGCCACGTGACGGGAAATCGGCAGAGTTGAACCTGCCAGGTATATGACGCCAATCTTCTGGATCACTAATCCTTCTAATCTCATTAATACGGTTCAAAATAAAAGTCGCCCAATTTTCCTGCTTCTTGATCCAGTATAGAGCATTCATGCAATCACACCAATAAAAGGTTGTTGTGCCCTCCATGTTCAAATCCTCCTTTACCGTTTTAGCCAACCTGGCGCCTATGGCGCAGGATAAGACTTCTAACCTGGGGATCGTTAAAGATTTCACCTGGGCAATTTTCGCCTCTGGATTGTAAAAGTTGGCATTCAACATTATTCCCATTATCACGTCTTAAAAAAATGCACGTAGCATAAGCTATTGAGCTTGCATCGCAAAAAACGTGCAATGTGATGTTTTGATCTAAAGCTGGAATCTTACGGGGAATTTCTATCTCAGCTAAACATTTTATTTGAGCCGCCCATCGAATGAATTTTTTAGCTAAGTCTGGGGGTAGAATTTCATCCCAATTAATTTTTCTTTTCCAGCATTCTTGCAAAATCTGTTTGGAGATGATCGTAACAGGGCTAGCAAACCCGATGGGGTCAAATATCTGATGCAGCATTGAAAGAACTTGTCTCTTATTTGGCGACAATCTGGTTCTCCTTTCACATCTAACATTAAAGTATGTTTACGCAGGTTCCACTTTATCCCTAACACCGAAACTATTTCTTCTTTATCACTGCAATGTAAGTCAGGTTCCGAGTTCGAGTCCCGATTTGGCAATTCGTTGTAACGCCAATCCCGTAAGTCAAATGTTGCCGCCTGCATAATATCCTTTGATTGATTCATGAAAGTTTCTAACTCTTCCAGCGAATTAACACTGGTCACGCAGTTGTCAACATACATTGACTCTTTCAATTTTACAGCAGTGGCCCGATGATGTTCTTCCACTCCCTCTAAATGATAATTTATGGTGGCTTCAAGAAGAAAGGACTGGCACTTACGCCAAAAACGACACGCTTGTGTCTGTATATTTTTAAATTCTCTGGGTTGCCTCCCTCCCACCACAAAATCTGAGGTAATCACGATCCTGCTGGCGTACAGGAACCTGTAAGAATGCTCGCCTAATATCCGCTGTGACTCCATAAAGCCCTATACGGAAGTTATTTAAGAGCTTAGGAATTAGCTCAAGATAATTAGGACCCTTTTGAATGCAATCGTTTAAAGAAACCGCATTCCTTTCTTTCGCGGAGGCGTCAAATACGGGCCGCACAGGAGTAGTAGAATGTTCTTTAATAACAGCCCGATGTGGCAGGTAGTGGCACCCCTCTATAATTTTGTCATTGTTATCACTAACTACTTCAATTACCCCTTCTGTTATCCATTCGTTAAACACATTTTCATATTGATTCAGGTAATCTTTATTTTTTAAAGTATTAACACAATTTTTTAACCGTTTTTTATATAATGATAAATTATCAGGGAGTTCCGGATGGTTTTCTACCCATGGAAAGGCGACCTCATAACGACCCTCACTATCTCTCGTAATCGTTTCATTAAAATATCGTAAAGCAGATTCTTCATTTTCTTTTTTAGCCTGAGACAGTGCGCGATCTGCGATTCCTAGTGAATCAAGCGACCATATATCGCTTATTTTGGCGCTATTGACATGCAAAGAAAGTAGAGTTTCACTATGACCTGACTACTCCTCCCCTGCAGCAGCGCCTAAAAGAGTCCATCCGAAACGTGTATTCATAGCAATGAACTCATTAGATAGAGTTTTTATTTCCCCTGTATAAAACTTTCCTGTATAATCTGCACCTATAAGAAGATGTATTTCTTTAGGATCTTCTTCATACAAACAAAGGTTTTCTTTTATGCTTAAGTCACTGAGATAAATTTTATTATTTTTTAACTCCTCAATTATCTGGTCATTTTCTAATTTCGGAACAGCCGCGCAAATTTTTTGTTGATCCATTACATTTAAGGTACAATTAAACTTATTATGAATATCAATAGAATATCTCTTATGATTCAAACTTTTTTCCTCACCTCCGAACAGACCGTGCAATACGGATTCCGATCCAATACATTGCAAATTCAACTTATTAGCGGGAAATTTGCTTAAAAATGTCCGCGATGATGCTGTATCTATAATCGTTCTCAAGAAATAATCTCTCTTATCCCTACGTGTTTTCACAATGACAGTTTGTAAATATACCCTTTCATTAATTGTATTCCATAAATTATTCTCAGGTTCATTTAAGCTCGTACGCTTATCACAAGTTTGTTTAGAGTCCGGTTTGGAATTCTCATCACCTTTAAAACACATTACTGATAAGTGATTAGTACTGTTACACAATTTGCAAAAAACGCGTGACCTACATTCTGATTTTATATGTGAACCCCTCACGCACCTGAAACAGTAACCTAACTGCTTACATTTGTTCACCCTCTCTTGAATCGACATTGAATTCGCATGTAAACATTCCGACGAAAAATGAGACTTATTGCAGAAAATGCAGTTCGGAATTTGTTTTTTATTTATTTCTGTCGAATACGTCACCTGCCACGAGCCACCTCTCACCCTCACACGTCATAAGCTGTTATTAAACACATACTTTCGTATTCTTTCTCATCCTTCACATCCATTAAAGAATTCTTTTATAGATACTCATCTTGACCGTTTTTATGCAAATCGTCCCATCTGTACCCCCACCCCTTTGGACTAATGATTCGTAGGAGTCTTGTCGGTACCCAATTGGAGGATGTTAATGTGTCTACTTGTTCATTTCATGAAGTCCCACCATGGACTAAATTGCAGATCTCCTACCTACAACCATTCGAAGGCTTCACAAAACCAAACACTGATCCCATAATATATCAACAGTTATTTCTAGACCATAAAAGCAAATATCGAAACTTCGAAGAACTATATACTGACGGCTCAAAATCTCATAATCATGTAGGCTTTGCTTATGTACATCGTAATCATTCTTGCAACTACACCCTACCTTCGTTTTGCTCCGTATTTACAGCCGAATTAATAGCTATTTATGAAAGTCTTCTTTACATCTCTAGAGTAACTACCAAACAATTCATCATCTACTCTGACTCATTAAGCGTTCTGGAAAATCTGGGATCTGGTTCCCTAACACATAGCTATATTCTGAAAGTCCTACACATGCACAAATGCCTCATGAACCGTGGATACAACATCCTCTACGGCTGGGTACCTAGCCATATTGGGATTCTCGGCAACGAAAGGGCTGATTCTTTGGCCAGGCATTCTACTGTCCCATATAATCTCGACCCACCCTATTGTGATATAAAATCTGGCATCTCTTCCGTAATAAAAGGCACCTGGATCCACATATGGGACTGTGAAACCCAAAACAAACTTCATTCTATCCGGCCAGCCCTTACCCACTGGTCCACTCATCCATACCGCAAGCACGATGTCCTTCTGACTCGTCTTCGCATTGGACATACGCGAATTACACATAAGCACTTACTTCTGGGCGAACCTGCTCCGGAGTGCCCTCACTGTCATACTCAACTCACCATTCGTCATCTCTTAACGTCGTGCACTGCTTTTAATAGATTTTACCAAATACTTTTTAACTGTTCTCATCCTAAACTTGACGATATTTTGGGTGAAACCCCACATCGAAATCTATTCGCTTTTCTTAGACGTATCAATATTTTTTATTCAGTGTAAAGTGTTCACTTCTGTCTGACTGGTATCTGGATGGGAGCCCCATCCAGATGTCCTCACCTTTTTATCTACTTTTAACCCTTTTGAATTCTACATTTCACCTTTTAGTCTTTTACATTTTAGTACACTTTAGTACATTTTGAATTTTAGCTTTTACTAGGTCTTGTGTACCTATTACCCGAATACATCATGACACGTTTTTAACTCCTGGTCTGGCGCAGTATGTCCTTTCTGGACCTTGTGCCATTAAAAACCAACCAACCAACCAACTATTTCTGTCGAAATTATTTCTGCTGAAGTGGGCTGAGTAAATTTACGACTCGACCGGTCAACGAAAATTTGCTTACTGCCTTCTGAGTTACGAGGATGCGTAGACGTATTTGTAAATGAATTTTCTCTAGCTGTTAACTGTTTGGAAAGAAAATCCAATAAGTTTTCCAAATTAAAATTTGCGGTTGCAATTTTATTATATTCCAACACTAAATCAGAAGGCAGAGATTTCAACAACAGCGGTGTTAAAATAGCGCTATAATTATCAGAAGTAACACCAAGACTCTGTAAAGCACGCAAATTTTTTTGAATATAATCGAATAATTTTCTAAATTGCTTAACGTCAGCTGAACTCCTTAAAGGAGTCACTTTTAACAGTTGTTCAATATGTGCATTGATTAACATACTATTGTCTCCAAAACGACCCTTCAAAAGTTCAACTGCCGACGCATAATTTTTTTCCGTTAACTCCAATCCGTCTATCGTATTTAAAGCTGTACCCTCCAAAAATGACTTAAGATAATTAAATTTATCTACTCCATTTAGAGACGGATTTTCGTGAATCGAAGAACAAAATGAATTCCAAAATGCAAGCCACTCATTTAAATCCCTATAAAATTTCGGAATTATTAATTTAGGTAATTTAACACTAATTGTTGCTGATTTAACTTCTGACTCACGATCAATCGAGGTATGTTCCACCTTTTGTTTGTCATTTTTAAATTCTTTAATTTTTCTTTTGGCTAAAAATCTACACGTCGTTATTTTTTCCGTGTATTCCTCTACGATATTTAAATCTTCCTCTAAGTCAGTTATTGCTAACAAATTTTCTATTTCCGAGTCAACGATCTTTAATTTTTCTGTTTTTTCATTCAAATGCTCCATCAGTAACTCCAACTCAGCAACATCAACTTCCGATTTCGCTAGTTCCATTTCTGATTTCGTAATAACTTTTGTTACTGACGAACGCACAATTCCGCGCTTTTTCTTTTGTTTATTTAGCTCTGCGTCGGCCATTTTACTATTTCTTAATTAAATTTTCAAACAACTACGTTAATTCAATCAAATATTTATTTACAATTTTTTATTATTTACTCTGAATCAACATGAAAATTATTCCTTACCTTCTTGGCAGTCCCTGTTCGGGCGCCAGTTTTTACTTTTCCTACCAAAAACCAAAATTTAGGAAACGAATAAAATAAGGTAAGACTGCTTACCTTTCTGAGGGGTGCCTGCGAAGGTGGGGCCGGTCCTAGATATCCGCTCAAGACGTAATGTATAATCTGTAAGACTGCTTGAAGCAATAACCAAACTTTAACTATTAAAATTTAATTACTGGATTACATTTTCTTACAAAATTAGTATATACATTATGTACAAGAAATCAGTTTAGAATCATTAATAACTTCAGGTCCTGCCACTTTCCATGCAATCTCGAAGCCTGCCACTTTCCATGCAATCTCGAAGCTAAACTAAAAAGGAGAGAGAAAAAATAGCAGAATGTTCACTGTCTGTGAGCTCCTTGCGTCATCACAGTAGTGGTGCTCTAGGCTCCAAAAAATGCAGCTGCAGGTAAAGTTAGTCAAAACAAATTGAAATGTTCGCGAATTACGCCACATTCCCAATATCGTTGTAGATAGAATAGAGGGTGCCCATGGATTCTGGAGACACTTCCTTCAATAAACACTATTATCATTGTGATTCATATGTTTTAATAAATAAGGTTTAAACCGCTGACCAAACCTTTCAACACACTATTATCGTGTTTTCAATATCGTATTCTATGCTACATTGTTGCGAAGGGCAGGGAGGGCTTATAGATTCTGGGAATATTTGAAGTGTGCCTACCCACTCTATAGGCTTGGCTATTCTGTGGTTTTGTCCGTATTTATGAACTTCCCTGTTCTTCAGGAAACACATTTTACACGATCTATAACATAAAAATTGGTTGATGGTGTATCAAAAAGTTTTTCGATAAATTCTGGGTTTCGAAAGGGGGGGGAGGCAAAAAGTATACTTTGACTCCTCACTACAAAATCTGGTGGGGTCACGTACCCCCTCTGCCCCTTCCCCTGGTTCCGACGCCAATGATAGCGGAACATCCTGTTAAAAAAAATATAAATAATTTTACTTCACAAAGAGAATGATACTCGTTACTGTCGTTTATTATGTTTTTTCTTTTATGACGCAGCTAATAAGTATATAATGTATGCATGACTCAAAATGGGGAATTTTGTGAGAATAGCTAGGAAACATCATGAATAATCATCCTGAATTATAAAAAAAATACTTTACCCATGATCCAACATTAGTACATCTATAAAAAGTGGATTCAAAACACGAATATAGCTAGTTCATTTTATCCCCCTGTCAAAAGAGTCGAAATTGCACTACCCACCCCTACAGCTTGAAGAACAATTCTTCAGCACCATAATCCTCTCTTACACATGCCTTTCTTTTTAAATAAGTAAAATAAAATAAAATAAAGCATAAATAGTAAAACACTCTACTTAAACCTCTCGAGATCCCGCGATTTTGCGAATTCAGTTCTGTTTGCACCCCCAACCCCCACCCTCATTGCTAATCCGCTACCAAAGAAATAAAATACCAATCATTCCTGAATGAGGCAGTAAAATTTAAGTAATGCTTTCTATTAAGTTTTCATCGGTGTACTAAGGAGTATACATATTTTCATGAAATCCCTCTCTCAAAACATTCGTGTACCCGGAAATTTGAACTGTTCGTAAATCTGTACCTACTCCGTAATCTAACCACTACTAATATAGTACTAACGATTGGCACATGCGAAACTTCCCAACTCTATGGTGTACGGACTGACCATTTATTTCACCAGCCCGTAAATTTGAACTGTCCGTAAAACCGTAACGGATGCGGTACTAACGAAAATCTCTCGGTAATAAACAGTACTAATAAAGTTCTAACGAATGGCATATACGAAATTCCCCTTCTGCAATTTGTGCAGGCTGGGCAAATAGTATGATCGGAAACTTGAATTATCGGTAAATCCGTAACGGATGCGGTACTAACGAAAATCTACCGGTACTTAACGGTACTAACAAAGTACTAAAGAACGGAATATGCGAAATCCCCATTCTGCAATTTGTACGGGCTAGGTAGCTAGTGTCACAGGAAACTTGTATTGTCCGTATATCCGTAACGGATGCGGTACTAACGAAAATCTCCCGGTACTTAACAGTACTAACAAACTAACGAACGGCATATGCGAAATCCCCATTCTGCAATTTGTACAGGCTAGGTAGCTAGTGTCACAGGAAATTTGAAGTGTCCGTAAATCCGTAACGGATGCGGTACTAACGAAGATCTCTCGGTACTAACGAAGTACTAACGAATGGCATATGCGAAATTTCCCAACTCCATGGGTTGCCGGCTGGTGAAATGCATCTCCCTTTAACCCTCTGACTGATCATCCCGCGATTTTCGCGGGCAGGTGGTTTTCTTCCTGTATTGAGGAGAGCAAACTCCTGTTTTCTCTGTTTAACCAGTGAAATAAATTAGAGTTAAATATTAGTTTCTCATGATAAAAATCTATATAAAAAATCCTTTCTAGAAAGAAGAAATTTGTGTTCAAGTATCACGCAAAAACGACTGAAGCGAATGATATGAAATTGGGTGTCATGATAGGTGGTCACTCAACTTAAAACATAGGCGTCCAATTTTTTAAAAATCTTGATTGGATTTTGAGATTTTGCTAAAATCCTTTCAAACTGCGTAAATTTGTGTTCGCACATCACGTAATAACTGCAAAGGTGAAAAAATGATATTTGGTGAAATGATAGTTGGTCACTCACCTGAAACTATAAACATCTAATTAAAAAATATCGATTAGATTTCGAGATTTTGCGAAAATCGTTTAAAACTGAGTGAATCTTTGTTCACGCATTACGTAATAACGACTAAAGCGAATGATATGAAATTTGGTCACATGATAGATGGTTGCTCAACATAAACTATAGGTGTCCAATTTTTTAAACATTTTTATTAGATTTTGAGATTTTGTGAAAATTCTCTCAAAATACGTTTATATTTCTTCAAACATCACGTAATGACGACTAATACGAATGATACGAAATTTAGTGATATGATAGGTAGTTGCTAATCTTAATTTATGGGCGTTGAATTTTAAAATATTTTGATTACATTTTGAGATTTTGTGAAAATCGTTTAAAATGCTGAAATTTTGTTCCAGCATCGCGAAATAAAGACTGCAGGGAATGAAACGAAATTGGGTGACATGATAGGTTGTCACTCAACTTAAATTCTAGGCTTCCAATTTTTCAAAAAATATTGATTAGATTTTGAGATTTTGCGAAAATTATTTCAATGTGCGTAAATATTCGTTCCCGCATCCCATAATTACGACTAAAGCGAAGTTAAATGTATTACTTAGTTACTCTCTAACCTGTAGTATTTTAACAATATATAAAAATTATAACTTCGCTTTCTTTACTTTGGCAACATACTGCATCCCTTCTGTGTACTCCTACAATGCTGACGAAAGTTCTTGCTTTTTGGAAATTTGCATTCACTAACTCGTCAAAGACGAGTACTTCAGCTATATATATATATATATATATCCCATCATCCTCTAAACCTATTTGTGCAAACCGCATTTTTCTATTATTATTTTGGTAAAATAATTTTTAAGTTTTTACGGACTATTTGGTCACCCGGTACTTGCTTACTCTTTATTTACAGGATGGCAATAACATTTAAAGCTCTTTTACAGGGTTTCGCAAAATTACGTTATTGATGTACTACATTACATGAGTGATGTACAGCTGTTTTGTGCTTGACTACGATAATAACTAAATTCGGCGCAAGAGAGTGTGTCGGGAAGCGTTTTATGATCGATGTGTTTGGCGCGATTTATCTTTCTTGTTAACTGATAAAATAATATATAAGATGTTTATTGTAAATAACATACATTTTTGTGAGAAGAATTTGAAAACATTTCTTATTTCACTGTGTAATGCTGCTTCTATCTGGATATACTTTCTTTCTTCCTTCTCCCTCCACATTAGAATATACTAAATGTATATCTTTCTAACATGTGCTACCGCAAATGTCTTTTCGTAGTTTACAACACTGTAGTCAAGAGTTGAGTTGCATTTTGACACCACTATGGATTCCTTTCTCTGAATAATTCGGTCGTTCGCAGGGAATACTGATGTTTCTCCATGAATTGATTTTTCCTTTTGTAGAATTGGCATCAGCGCATATTTCCGATGCTCTAGTCAATTTTTTCTTTTAGGTATTATCTTTTAAATCACCGTAATCCCTGGAGATTCATTGGAGATGCGATCTGTAATGCGGTTTGAATTCTTGAAGGGAGATAATGGATGAGATCTGAAAGATCTCTGAATAAAGTTAAGCCGTGAAAGATTTTTCTGGGGTTTGCAGAGAGTCGGTGGCGGTTGCAACTTGCTGGGCATTTCGTAAACTAAAATACTGTATGCGCTGTGATAGAGATTAAATTCTATTTACTCCAAAAGCTAGTTTACAGCTAAAAATTTTAACATGCTTGAGGTGTTTACGGTATCGGTTTGTCTGTTTTGTCCGTTTGTGCTCTACAGATATATATTTACAATAGTTAATTACGAAATGTATATTAATAACTGTCATTTTATCTTTCACCCTCTTTATTGAAAATTGTTCGAAAAATGTGTCCCAAAAATGCGACTTCATTTTACACTATTAGTTCACAACAGCTTTAACCTATTGTTACAATATTTCGTAAGCTGTAGAATATGCATCGCATGTATTTTTCTATAAATAGGTTACAATAATAAAAATTTCAACATAGGGTTACCAGGCGAAATATACGAAAGATGAGAGATAAAATGGCATAGTCAATTAATATCGTTTTGATATGGCAGTAATGAAACTAAAAAATTAGGGGAGGGGCTCAGGGGGGTCTCCCCCCTGACGAGGCTCGAACAGCCGAGTTATGTGTTATTATTATGTACTGTACTCAGTACCCCAATGAAAATGGTGTTCTGCAGCATTTATAGTTCGTTTACAGGAGCACTTAAAAGAGTTGCAATATTACATTACGCTATGTGATTAGTCGTTCTTTAAAGCGTATTTTAGAGATTCGGCTATTTAAAAGAAATGACTGGATGAAAACCATTGATTAATTTAACCACAACAGGGTTAGTGGAGTAACTGGGGGGGGGGATCTTGCCCAGACTGCATTTGTTCGGACGTTCAACAAATTTTGTTTGTGCTGTTAAAATCTTTCGTTTAGGACGCTAAATTTGCACGGCCCAGCGCTAGTCATCTTGTTTGCTAAAACAGATAAATTAATATATTACACAGCTCACGTGCCAACCTGATTGTATGGTGGGTAAAGCACCGTACTACGGTTTCGGGTTCAACTCTCGGCGGTGTAGGTTCGATCCCCGACTGAGCGTGGATGTCATTGTGTCCGTCCCTTCATAGGGGGCAACGTTGGTCCACCTACTAGGTGCCCTCATATTAAATTAACCAACAACTCTGGCCTGTTGTGACCAAGTTGTGTCCTTTAAGGCAGAGGCCGGCCATTAGAAAATAAAATAATAGCAATAACTCCGGTCTTAGTAACGGCCAATGCCCCCAAGCCATGGTTAAGGTCCGCCATTTTGAAAAAAAAAAATACAGCTCACATTAAACTAAAGTTTTCCCGCATAGTATAATAAATAGTAACATGTCCTGAAATAGAATAACGACGTACGCATGTACGTCAGAGTGCCGAAGAAGTTAAGTGTAATGATGGCCCGAAACTTAGATTAGACGCACGAGCCTGTACGCTCTGTAAAAGAAAGAATTTAAGCATAAGTCAAATTTCCTACGCCTGTTTCATATTTAAACTATTGTTCTCCGTAAAAATGAAAGATGTTATTATAAATAACTTTTCGTATTTCTTTCTAATTTAGTGGGTTTTTTCCCCCCCAAAAGTTAATTATTTACAGAACAAAATAAGAAATTTGGCTATTACTCAAATACTTTTTTGAGTGAGTGTATGGTATTTCAACTTTTTGTGAAGTTGAAACAATCTAAGCGCGCTGAAATTCTGTATCAAATATGACACGGAACATTTTACTGTGTACACAAAACTTGGCCTTCCTTCGGACCGCTCCTATGATCAAATAATGACAGTAGCTCTGCGATGCGATCCCACTTGACACGGGACATTCTCCGATTTCTCCAAAAGTTTGGAGAGATGTCGGGACGCTTTTAACCCTTTAACGCGCAGTGGTCCCGCTCTGGGATCACCAAACTCTGACGTTCTGACTGTTGCCAGTCACGAAGAATAGAATGGATTTCTATAAAAATAGTTACGGGCGACATAGCTCCTCGAGAATCCTTTACTTTTTAGCACGTCATTTCCTGCGAAAAAATGGTCACGCTTATTGTTAACAGCACTGGCATCTGCTGGAAAATGGAAGAATGCGAAAACAGCTGGATCGATTGCCCAATGCTGAAAAAAAGGGCAGCCGTTGCCATCGCTCGACTTAACTACCAGCAAGATGGCGGACGATCGAAACGTTCATCGCGTGCCACAGATCTAGAAACCCTTTTTTGACGCAGCTGGCTGTGCCGGGCAAGAGACAGTTTCAAAATTTTGAAGTGCCTGACATAATTAGTTCATTTTTACTTATGTACCAAAATCGCACGATTTTTTCTAAATACACCGTTAAATACTGATCACTTGTCCCGGGAGCAAGAGCGCTCGCAGCATCTTATTCGGGAGGGGAGGGGGCACGAATATACATTTGCGCTCCCGCACACACACACACATATGTTAAATGTATGTTAATTATCTTTTTTTTTTTTTAACTTCAGGGTGTTGAAAATGCACCCTCTTGCACCCCCTTCTTTACTTATAATATATGAACTATATGAAAACAACGTAACAATTTTCTAAGAGATCGGGGGCTCCAAAATGGGAATCTGAGTCAGTTTTTTAGTTCCCCCCTCCCCCCGTATTTTTTTCGACTATAGTTTTTTCTGTGTGTAAAGTTGTATTCAGAGAGAAAATCCGTTCCAGTGATATACAGTCCAAGAGGAATGCTTTGTTTTGGAATTCTCGATCACAATGGTCTTCGCATGGCTTGTATCCAAATTCATTCTGTTTGTTTACCTCTTTTGAATCTCTGTAGTCATCTAAAAAACAATGGAAAGGGTGTTTCGGCTTCTTTTTATTCACAGCATTAATTGTTGGTTGTGAGAGTTGGCAGTGTAGAGAGTGAGAGAAACTCAGTGTAGTCATATTTTGGCACGTTTATCAAGATGTGCGATATCTGTGATCTGAGAAATCGACAATTTGGAGTGGGCGGCTTAGAGGACAAGGGCCTCTCTGATTCCATGCCAATCGACTAAGCGCATGGCAGTGGGTCAAATTCCCACTCGATCCCCTAGCGGTTTAAATTGCTTTTACTCTGTACTAGTAAAACTTTATTCGACGGGGATTTGTAAGCGGTACAATTGAAACAAAGCACATAAATGCGAAAATAAATGTTCCAAATAAGCAACAACAAATTTCGCTACTTTACACCCCCCACCCCCCGTTTATAAAGACGGCTAGTGTCAAACCAAACAGTTCATTTAGCGTCCAGAAAAAGTGAGTCTACCACCCTCACACTTGGACCACCAGCACATTCCGATACACTTGGCAAGGTTGTGAACCAATTTGGTATACTAATTTGGTATACCAATTTGGTGATTTAATTTAAATAAAACTGTAATTAACTTCTTATTTCTGATAAATACGAAAAATTGTGATTGCTCAAACACAAGCTGGCTCCTTGGGAAGCGATGAAAGAACCCTTCAGGGAACCAACATCGGTCCAACGAGTGTCTTCTCCTTTGTGGCTCTTCAGTGATGACAATGGACAGGTTAAATGTGGGTTCAAGATTAAAGATGAACGGGTACTTAAGAAACGGGTGACCCATCCGTGATTATATGCTTCGTTCTGCGTACCACCCCTCCCTTGTGCAACTCTTCTGGATACGCCACTGTTCCGAATCTTCCTCTGGCATTCTGTTTTTTGTTGTATACGCCACGCGGAAAATTTCACTACAAATAATGAACGGAAAAACAAAATAAAACACGTGACGCTATTTCACGCCAAAGCAACTGAAATGTCAAGAAATTTCGCGGTGAGAAACGTACGAGGAAAAGCTCGCATACAGATGGGCTTCATACTGGCGGACGAAGGGCGCCCCATAACCCTCTCCTCTCGCTGCCCGAACTGGTCCTGTTTGCGATTTTTGCCAGTCCAGCGTCTTCCCCAAGGTTAATAGTGTGGAAGCAGTTAGCATAGCATCCCCTTCGTGGTGTCTGTCTGTGTGTGTTTTCTCTCTTATTTTTTTTTTAATATTTTACTCTACCTGCTGGCAAGTTTCCATACGCTAGGCTTTTCGCACATGCAGTCTCTTGTTCTATCAGGTGCCGAGCACACCATGTCTGCGTTCTTACTGAACAGGTTGCTGGTTCAGAATCTAACAGGTTAGTAGAACATTTTTTTTTTCTTTCTTTCTCGACCCCCCCCCCTCTTCTCCCTTCTTTTGTACTCTTTTGTATGGGTAATTTCAGCGATGCATGCCTAACGGAATGGCCGGTGAATCCGGATTCCCCCCCCCCCCTTCCCATTACTCATGCGTTTCTGCCAAATCAACGCGAAAATTAAATTGCTGTAAAAGCACTTATTTTCGCAGAGCCTTAATTTTCTCGAGAATGAAGATATCGGTAATTTGGTAGCTGGAAATTTGGCGAATTTTATATGAATAGAGCCGAAAGTTGAAAAATCCGAAAAAATAGAGTTGAAATTCGGGAAAATTCGACTCTATTTTTCCCGAAAGTTGTAAAATAGAGTTGAAAGTTGAAATTGTCCAAAAGGGGTTCTATATTTAGGAACCCCTTTTGGACAAGGCATTTTAAGAAACTTCCTTTTGTCCGAAAAGTTCGTCCCTCCCCCCCCCCCCATTTTGAATGGCTTCAAAGAAGCTGGTATAAATATTGTAAGTGAATGAGCTGCATTCTATTGGTTGTATTATTGTTTTATATTCAAGAAATAGTAGTAAGAAAGAAAGTTGTCGAGAGTTCCTAACCGTGCAATAAATCATTAAATTTTGGTAAATGAAAAATTTCTGACTTTTTTCATTATTTGAAGCGTGGGGGAGGGGGGGACAGTATTTCGCGAGGGTTTAATTTTGGCAATTACGACGGGCTCGCGAAAATAAGTGCTTTCACAGTTTACGTCGATTTTTTGTTTATTTTCATAGTTTAACCGAAAGGCTTTGCTGGGTCCAAAAAATATTTTGTTGTTATTTTATTGGATGAACAAAATGTTTTATTGAATCAGCAAAAAGTACGTTGATCCAACAAAAATTTCAGTCCGAATGATTTCGTTGGGTCAAAAATTGTTTCGATAAAACCAACAAAACTTGTTAAATTCAATCATATATCAACTAAAGATGTTGATTAAAAAGAATAGATTAAAATCCCCGCCTAACACATTTTAAGAGACCAAAAATAAACAAATTTTACGGAATGTGAATTCCAAGTAAAGTTTTTTAATCATGGGTAAATGTGAAGTTCAGATTCTGGTCTGCCACAAAGTCATTCTAATGACCTGGAGTTTTGAGCGGTTTTCTCCATACGTAACGTAAATACATGTTACAACCTCTTAAAAAGCCCTCTGCCCAAGGCCCCCACCCGCCTCTTAGGCAGATAGTCCTACTTTATCTTTGCTTTAATCGAAAAACTAAAAGTAAAATTTTAGAATTTGCACATGGCTTCTTAAAAAATAGTCGGACTTCGCTTTCCCGATACCCCGGAACAACCCCCCCCCCCCTCCCCAAAAAAAAAAAAAAAAAAAAAAAAAAACAATTAAATAAATAAATAAATAAATAAAAGCCGCTGTAACCAGAATTGTGTAAGTACAAAATTTTATTATTTTCACCAAGTCGGGGTTTAGAAAAACTCATGCTAACCACGAGATCCAATTGTAGAAATATATATATTATTCAGTGATTTGAAATATTTGTAAGATTGAATTTTTTTTGCTATGAGGTTTTACTGTATATAGTGAAAGCTTCGACAGCAAAATTCAGTCCCCTTTTCAATGTACTTTATTTTGCTTAAATTTCGTGGATTTTGATTATTTCTCCTGGTCTCCTGATTTTAGTTTAAAATTTTCTGGTTTTTCGAAGTTGAATTGAAGTTCTCGTCATCGAAACATGTATTTTTCTGTAGTTTTAGAATGCAGCTGTAATCATGTAATAGTTTGTTGTAGAATTCGACGATTTTTCTATTTAATGATTCTCATTTGTATAGGAGGGCGGCAATCTCAAATTTTGGCAGCAATTTTATTAATTGGAGAGATTGTCGGCGTTCACAGTTTAAAAAGAAAAAACGGTTAAAAATATAAATTAAAAAATTGAAATATTTAACTTGCTAAAATCTATAAAATTGATGGCTTTTTAGGGATTTAAGATTCTTTAAAATTTTGAACATTTTAAGAAAGGACTTTAGTTGATCTAAAGTAGGGTTGCTACCGGCCAGGGAAAACTTGCAACTGTCAGGGGACTTTTTGACAGGAAAAGTAGAGGAAATATTGCAAACTTTGTCCCCAAACCTAGGAAATGTCAGTACAACCTAGATAATTATTGGAAGTAAGTATTTATAAATAATTCAGTTTGCTGTCTGAGATGCTCTTTATATGATTTGACATAAGTACGCTAATAATTAAAGATGATCTGTGTGGTTATGAAAATTCTGAATTGTACATATGTATACATTCTAAGAATGTTAGCCTAGAATTTTCCAGAAGGTTTTTCGGCAAAAAGTAGGGCAATTTTTTGTTTTAGAAATCTAGTAACCATCCTGTAAAAATACATTGAGGTTTTTACTTCAAAAAAGTTCTAGCATTTCCGAGCTTTTACGAAATCTGCCTTTAATATTTACGAGCTTATGTGGATTTAAAATTCTGCTTATCGAATATTAGAAATATCTGAAAATTCATTTTTAAATTAATAGTTTAGTGTATACATTGATTATAAAGCAAATTCCTCCGCAATCTCTTCCGCTTATGGGGGCCCCACCAATCGAAACAGTCTGCTGTTTCGGTCGGTTTTCTCTAGATGTAACGTGAACCCCCTTAGAAAGTCCTCCTACCAAGGCACCCTCCCCTTCCTTGGCAGATCCCCCAAGTGTAGCGCTGCATTAACCATAAACCTCATTAACCTCTACGTAATTACGCGTAACGCATAGTTAACCTGTTTGCTCCAATCGTTACGAAGACATGGCATGGATTACCCTATCTGCTTCCATTGTTGCTTCCGAGCATTGTTCTTTGCTTCCTCCGCGGTAGTTTTCTCCTGTTGTAACGGGTATGCGCGTTAGAATCCCTTAAAAAGTCCTCCACTTAGGACATACCCCGCTGTAAGCAGCTAGTCCCCTCGTGTAGTTTTGCCTTAACACAACTTCTTTTATTCAAGTTATTTCCAGTATAGTTTAGGTGGACGGGGATAGTAGAATACTTACTTAATTTTTTTTTTTTTTTTTTTTTTTTTTTCAGTACATTAAATCGCATAATCAAAATTCTCCACCGAAATGTGTACACTTTGATTTATATGTACAGTTACGGGTAAAAAAAGAAAAAAATCCCACTTGCCCTTTATTTGGCCGTCGTTCACAGAACAACAAAGTTATACGTACCAATATATAGTGTACGCAAATTGAAGTGTATAGATTATTCGTGAACGATTGGCCTATGTAATTTTGCAGTGCAACGACCGATTACCGAGTAAAGGGTAAGTACTCCGTAACTGTACTTGAATATATACTTAAAAGGTCAATCGGTTAAACATAGACTTGGAAAATCATTAACCCACAGAAATGAGGGGGTTTTCCTATTGAATTTAATTGCCCTGAATTGCGTACTCCGTTCTGAAAATCAACGATATATACACGTTTACAAGTTGTAATTAAGCTAATAATTAATAGGCGAATAAGACAATAGATAATAACATTTCAAAATTATCTATTTACTGTGCTCTCGAACCTTAAAAGCATTTGTGTATGAAATTCTCCTTTAACACGCAGAATAGAAGTCTTTCTTTCTTTCTTAATAATTTATAACACAATGTAAATTAACATTTATCTCGAAAATTCAACCAAATTTATTCAATTAAAAACTATAATTAGAAGCCTAGATTAAAACACGCGTACAGAGTAAATTGCATTTTTATTAATACAAGAACAGTAATTTTGTTTTGAGTTTGTTTTGTTTTTTGAAATTAATGAATCTATTTTTATTAATTTATCACTGATATTGTAAATTAATTTATTTATTTAAGAAAATAAACAGAAGTACTTTTTCAAACGATGCTTAGAAAACATATATAAAATGTTATTGCTATTTTACCGTTCCGCGCGGGTTTTGAACTAAAGTGATTTACAGTGAGGATTTTGAAAAAGATAATCCGAAAAAAAAAAAAAAAATTTGAGAGAGGGTGGGGAAAATGTTTACGCTAATTTAAATTTACTTTTCTTCTTTATCCTATGTCTCTTTTTCTTAATATTTTTTAAGGGGGGGGGGAAGAGTTTCATTAGTTACCAGGATAATTGCGGCATAATGAAATTTATAAATAAAATTGTAAAGTTTAATACTCCGCGGCACCTGCGAAGACACTGGTAGACGCTGAAAACAGGGCGTATAGTTTTCGCATCTCTGCAACAACGGTCGTGACCACGTTAAAGCCTAGTTCAGAAAATTACTCTGTGTGTAAAATATAAAAAAAAAAATTAAAAAAAAAAACAAAAACTTGCAATATTGTCCAATTCATAAAGTGTGTGAAACGTCATTGTGGCAAAGTGACAACGTTCTGACGGAGCACCGTTGCTCCCCGGCTTTGGCCTTAGAAAGTTTTGTTTCACCCTTTTTAAAATTAATTATTCATACTGTATATAGAGTGACCTCCAAACATGCATCCTGATTTTTCTGTTTTTCTTAAACAGTGGTCATAGAAATATACAATTAATTTCTAATTTGCCATAAAACTTTGTACCCCCCCCTTTTTTTTTTGTCAATTAAAATTTTTCGAAGATCAAAACTTAATAAATACAATATACCCTTAACTACTCGCGCTAATGAATTTAAAAAAAAACTCCTAGTCACGGTTTTTTTTGTCCATGTAATTCAAAATTATTTGGTGAAAAGATTAGTTTTAAGTCGAATACAATAGCAATGTGTTACAATATAAATAAAAAACGCCCGTCATCATCAACGCCCCGTTAATCATTTTTAGCAAGATTAAAAATTTGCAATGCAACTGATTTTTTTTTTTTTTTTTTTAACGTTATTTATGCAGTAAAATTTACCATTAATGAACTTTTACAGTAAGAATGGACCCCCCCCCCACATAGCTATCTTCCCATGCGAAAGCTATAGCTACTTCCATGCATTTTTAGTAGCTTAATTTTCCTTAAAATGAGAGAAATAACATGTATAACTGTATTTTACTACCGCTCGCGAAGTTAGTGATGCTGCTTTTTGGGGGTTATGCCGAAAACCGCGCCACACTGAGCTACGAAGCGTCGCGTCATGCATCAGGGAAAAAACAGTTGTGCTGGAAAGTTTAATATTATGGATGCCTTTGGCATGGTTTCTTTCTTTTTCAACATTAGATTGCTATTCCGCTCGCTTCATTATTTTCTGTCCGTATAATATGTGAACATTTCTGCACCCACGTTTTCATTGCATTTTTCGATAAAGTTGCCAGACAGCGCGGTGGGGGTTTTTCAGAGAATTTGTTTTTCACCTAACTTCACGCGACAAAAAGTAAAAGTACGGATACGTTTTCTAAGCGATCATAACTATGTGTGTGTGTGTGAGGGGGGGGGGGGGTTCAAAAATGCCCAAAACAAACTTGATACTGAAGAGTGGCTACTAGAGATGAGTTCGGGCTCCTTTTTTGAAGCCCGGGCCCGAGGACTTTTAATCCGAGCCCGAGCAATATTATTCAAGTCGGAGCCCGCCCGAGCCCGAAATTTCAGCTAAAAATAAATAAAATTCATTTGCTTCATTGATACAATACGATAAATTTTGCCGTTTCTGCAAATTAAAGACCAATATAGTTGCAAACTCTTAATGCACTTTCTATATATCCACGTTTATCAAATATTAACAATAACGTTTCAATTTTTATTAAAAATTCCTTTGAGTAGGCACATCAGTGTTACATTCATATGTACTTAGATATATTAGATACAGAAAAATACAAGTTATAAATCTCGTATAGTGACATTAATAAGTGTTATATTTAAAACACGCCCAGAAAAGAGATTTTGCATAATAAATTTAAGTAATTTGCATATTTGCATAGAATTGCATAAGAATATATTATTGCATAAGAATTTAGTTGATAGGAACAAAATTACTTTTAAAAAATATTTTATGATTCGATGTGAATATATACATTTAACTAAGATAGACCAGTAAAGAATGAGGCCAAAATTTTGAATGAACAGCATTTTAACACACATACGCAAATGAAATAGCACAACGCACCATTTAGTAAATTATATGAAAAAGCTAGCTTTTTACGCATCAATTACTTAGTTGCATGTCCTAGCATCACACCAGTACGCTTATTTTTCCGATGAATCGCTTTTTAAAATCCGTTTCAAGGAGTATGCTCAATAAAGGAGACATTTTTCAAGAGCCCGAGCCCGAACGCAATAGTGAAAGGGCCCGAGCCCGGTTCGGGCTCGGGTTGAGCCCGTCTCATCTCTAGTGGCTACCCAGTCAAACACACGGTCCGACAATAATTACTGCGTAACATTAAATGGCAGCGTTTCCTTGATTGTGACACGGGCAAACAAAACGTATGAGCTTTGCTTTTAATATCAAGGTTGTTTTTCGCCGTGAAATGTTTTCGGATGTTTTCCCCGTTTGCATTTTCTATCCAGCTCTGACCTCAGCCGACGTAATTTCAATCACCTGACGAGGAACGCGCGAAAAGTTCGCTTTCTCTCCCCTCCCCCTTTTTTTTTCCGGAGTACGCATTACTCTGCCATGGCATTCATTTACAAAATTGCAATCTCGTGGTTTTGTTGATTTACTTAATGATTACCAGGTTTCTATCTTCTTCTTTTTTTTTTTTTTTTAAGTTGTAGGAAGATGTCAACTTTCTTTTCTTTTCTTTTTTTTTTTTTTTTTCTTCTTCTAAGAATGAAGCTGATACGATCTGAATTTGAATTGCTCGATTGATTTTCAAAAGGTAATTTTTTTTTTTTTTTTAATCTTTTTATTTTTCCCCAGGGTCACCTTATGGTTTGATGAGCTCGACTCGTGAGCTCTCGGTCAAAAATCGCAACATGCGACAGCGAATGTCGAGCATTTTTGAAATTGATCCCCCCCCCCCCCCCAATTTCCTTAAAGTTTTTTATTATATATCATCTGAACTAGTTTCATTTCTCAGGGTCATTTCTTTTACTTTTATAACTTGAGTTTGCGTGCTAGAATTAGATGACTATTTATTTAAAACTCAAATTATTGCCAATCTTTTTAAAGTGGGCTTATTCTTTCTTTTTTTTTTTTAAAGTTGGATTGTACTTTAATTAAAAGATAAACATTTTATTAAAATCTAAAAAAAAAGTTTTTGTATTTTACTATTATTTTTAAATAGCTAAATAATCTGTATTAATCTGTCTTCAGTGTCGCCTATACTAGTATACGCATATTATTCGAGTAGATTATATGTACTGCGTTAAAAACAAGACTGTGTAGATGTCAATCATTTTTAGTGTAGCGATTGCCCCTTTTTATTTTAAAAAATGTTTAGCAGAAAAAAATATTGTATTGAATTTTAAAATAAAAATAATCTTATTAAATTCGGTTTACTTCAATTAACTTTTGTTCTTTAATTAAATAATCAGTGCATCTCAATTTTGAGGGTCACCATTTAAATTGGTAATCTCTAATTGTTTAAAAACAGTAGATTCCGAACTTAGTAGCAATGTTTAGTCTTATTTTTCTTTTATTTTTTTAAACTAGTAGGAGGAATACATTGCACATTTATGTTCATGACTCAAAGTACTGAATATTAATAACTTTATAAGAGAATTTTTTTTATATGTAATGATAATGCAGAATACTGTTTCTGTTTAATTTCAGAAATATTTCATATCATTCAAACGGCGATACAAATTCTATATTAAAAAAAAAAAAAAAAAGATAACGTTTGTTAACATTAATGATACCATCAGAAACTGAAATAAAATGTGCCGTTCGATTTTGAACGGCACATTGGTTCAACATCATTGTTGTACATTTATTTGTATTTCACTTTCCTGTGACAACAACGGTTGCAATAACCAGTAATTGTCCTTAGCAGGTTCTCAAAAATCCTAAATTTACTGCACTCCGTTTAGTCTTATCGCTGTAAGATCTGGTCTAATCTTTTGAGGGGCGGTCGTTGCGCCGTTAAACCACCTTATTTCAGCGATTTCAGTGCTGGTCGCAAAAAAAAAAAAAAAAAAAAAAAAAAATATGGTCCCAACGCTGAGAAAGTGCAGCCGTTGCCGTCGTTCCATTTAACTACCAGCAAAATGGCGATCGATCGAATCGCCCACCTGGCGTCACAGAGCTAAAGAAGTTTTCTGGAACAAATGGTTGCGAGCTAAAGGAGTTTTCTGACACAGCTGGCTGTGTGACCGCGCAGCTGGCTGTGTAAGTAAACTTCTAGCTCTATGTCGGCAGATGGGTGATTCGATCGACCGCCATGTTCTTGGTAGTTAACCCTTTGAGGCGCAACCCTTTCCAATGCTGGAAAACCCTTTCCCAATGCTGTGCGTCACAGCCAGCTGCGTCAAAAAAGGCTCTCTAGATCTGTGGCACGCGATGAACGTTTCGATCGTCCGTCATCTTGCTGGTAGTTGAGTCGAGCTATGGCAACGGCTGCCCTTTTTCCAGTATTGGGCAATCTATCCAGCTGTTCTCGCATTCTTCCATTTTTCAGCAGATGGCAGTGCTGTTAAAAATAATCGTGACAATTTTTTAACGGGAAATAACGTGCTAAAAAGTAAAGGATTCTCGTGGAGCTATATCACCCGCAACTATATTTATAGAAATCAAATCTATTCTTCTTGACTGGCAACAGTCAAAACGTCAGAGTTTGGTGTTCCCAGAGCAGGAACACTGCGCGTTATAGGCTTAAATGGATCCATAGCAACAACTGTAGTTTTTCAGCGCTCGGCAGTGTATCGAGTTGGTTTTCCATATTAAAGTGAAAATGCTAGCGCTTCAAAAGGGTAACAAGTTCCTTGTTAGTCGTGACTTCACTGCTTCATTGTTTACCTATTTGATAACCCTTTAAATGCAAATCTATCATGGACGTTAAATGACTCTCATATACTGAAAAAACACCCTATGACCGATCATGAACTTCATATTGTATTTCCTGCCTTGTATTGTTTTCGCGTCATGAAGGTCAGTGTGGGAAAAGGGGCGAGAGAAAACAAAACACGGATGTCACTTCTGTATTTCACTTTCGCAGAGTATGTCCATTTATATGCTAGAGCAGAGTTCATTGCCACTTACTTGTCTAGAAATTTCTCATTTGCAAAAAAAAGCCTTCAGTGTTTGCTTTGTTTTGTTTATTATGTTTCTTTTGCGACCTGCAATAGGGGGGAAAGGCATGCTTTGAATATATTTAAAAAGGACCTTAAATAAAAGAGCGACATTAAAAAAAAAAAAAATGTGTCGCGCTTTTATTTAAACACTTAGTTTCAATTTCTTTCATTATTTTTTGCGTGGATGGGTGGAGAATTTAAACTTCAAAGATGTTTGGCTTGGTCTGTCTGTACTTCCTCCGAAATTCAGAGACGTAAAATTGATTATCCTTCAGTTTTCATTACAATGTTCATACATTTTCAAAAAGAAAAAAATAATATGTACAACTGCTTAAAATAAATAAAAATACGTGTATGCAATTATTCGAATAACATAAAAGTAGTATTTCGGGATTATTATCATCATTATTTTATCTATGCACACCGTTTTCCAGTTTAGCCGTTTTCTAAAGTTTCCTAAACTCTAACATCAGCATAATTTTTCCAAGGAGATAGAATTCTTTATTAAGGCTGTTTCACTTGAACGCTAAATCATGCAACTTTTGAACAGCTTTTTAAAATTTTAATTGAGTTAGAGACTCCGAAAACTTTAGAATGTCTCTTTACAAGTTGCACTGTGAACTGGCATTGAGAATGAACCTATAAGAGTTACAAAATTGTCCGAGGGCAAAAAAATGCTAAAAGTACGGAGTTTTGCGGTATCTTCAAAAACGAGTAAATCCTCCACGCATTTTTTAAGGCAATTTTTGTGCTTATTAACTGTTTCTGAAGGTTTCACAAGACATGCCAAAAGTCCTCTCGGCTGTCAATAGCAGTTTCCAAGGGATGCCAATATTCAGGAGTTCCCCACCTTCTGACGAGGAATTTAAATTGCAGCAGGAAAAACGTACGTAACTCTAGACGACACATTCAGTGACGTGAACTGTCCTCTCCTGACAAAAAACTTTTCTAGTAGAGTAAATCCTCTTTCCATGTTAGAACAGGTGATGAAAGAACTCAATTCGCTATTACTTTTATTATTATTATTTCCTATCTTGACAATATATGTTCTACTTTAAGGTGAGTTACAACCTTTAAACCTTCAAAATATCGAAAAAACAGTTATTGCATTTTTCAAAAATTCGAATCTTTCTGAATCGTATGCTTCAAACTACATGAAAATATTCCTATTAGAACGCGAGTAATTGTAAAAGAAAATGTGGATGCAATGGAGTTTAAAGAGAGGATTTAAAACTTTGAACGCGTTTTTCTCAAAACTGCTTTTTGCGACTTGAGCGCATGATTGCAAAAAAAACTTATGCAGGTATTATCTCGAAACTTGTTGGGTAAGTACGTGTTATTAATGTCTATAAGATACACCTAAATATTATTTTTATTTTCAATTTTCCCCCCTCAGGGTTCAATAAGAAAAGAAAATGAAAAAATCTCTACTTTTCATAACATAAAAATGTTCTTTTAAATAATAAATAGGTACAAAAACATGAAAAAATAGGTGTAGGTTATAGACATTAATAACACGTACTTACCCAACAAGTTTCAAGATAATACCTGCATAAGTTTTTTTGCAATCATGCGCGCAAGTCGCAAAAAGCAGTTTTGAGATAAACGGGTTGACAGTTTTAAATCCCCTCTTTAAACTCCATTGCATCCACATTTTCTTTTACAATTACTCGCGTTCTAATAGGAATATTTTCATGTAGTTTGAAGCACACGATTCAGAAAGATTCAAATTTTTGAAAAATGCAATAATAGTTTTTTCGATATTTTGAAGGTTTAAAGGTTGTAACTCCCCTTAAGTAAATAAACCAACATCCACTATACCTTGAGAGAATTTTAAAACCTCCTTTGACCGTATATATATCTAGCACTTCTCGTAAACAAAACCAATTTCAGAGAGTGCGAGTCTTCCCATCCTTTGACAATACAGCCTTATTTTAGAAGGCACAACGCAAAAGCTTTTGTGCTCATGAATCATTAAAAAATGTTTCTCCCCTGTTATAAACACTCAAGTATAAACGTTAAAATATAAACGATATCCACTGTTTTCTCTCCTTTTTACGCTCGCTGGACGTGCATAATTAATCGGGTAATATAATAATTTCCTCGCAATGGAGTGTCTACTTTGTCAAACAATTTTCTTATTTTTATTTTTGAGCCTTTTTGCTAAACAAAACTCTGTCACTTCAAGAGTTATTCGGCAGCATTAAAAGAACGCGTTTGTTGAGAAATCTTCTCTCTTCGTATATTAAGAATTTGTTTTCAAGAGTATGTAAAGTTTATTCAAATATACTTTCATCTGAATACTGATCTTTGTTTACAGCTTTTGTATTGTTCCGTGTATGTACGTTGTTTTTCTAATTCTTAGTTGCAGTATTTGGAAGGAAGAGAGAATTTTTCTTATGTTGTAGAGGATAGTGGGAGTACAAAATAAATTTAAATCAAAAGTAATTGCCTCCTATTTAGTTGTATGTATGTATTGTGTCAAGGCAAACCTACAGGAAGGGTATCTGCCTAAGTAGAGAGTGCCTTTGGGGGAGAGACTTTTTAAAGGGTTCTAAAACGTACTCGCATTCTGGAAAAAACCGTTCTAAACTCCAGATTGTTAGAGGCCGGAGCCTTGGACATTCTCGTTTCAGCTATCTACCATGATCAGTGTCTTACCTACTCGGCATGGTGGGGCCGCATTTTATTTAGGATAACATATTTAACCCTTTCACTTGCGGTGGTTGCACCGATAAACTCCCTTATTTCAGCGCTTTCACTGCTGGTCACAATATATATGGTTAAATGGTCCCAACGCTGGAAAAGTACAGCCGTTGCCATCAATCCATTTAACTACCAACAAGATGGGCCATTCGATCGACCACCATATTGTTGGTAGTTAAATGGATAGATGGCAACGACCAAAGTTTTTCAGTGTTGGGCAGTCTATCCAATTGGTCTTCTATATTGATTCGAAAATATTTGTGAGTTTCAAAGGGTTACGATTCCTTTTTAACGCGTGCAAACTAAATTCGTGTATTAAAACAGAAGTGTTTAATTCTGGTCTGTCAGTTATCTGTGTATGTTTTTTTACTTAATCTTGCTGCAGTATTTGAGAAGAGATAATTTGTGAGGTGTTGATGAATGCAGAGAGTACGAAATAATTTTTTAAAAAATTGCCTCCTGTTCAGGCTAGTGCATTTAAGATTCCTTTTGAACACCTGCCAACTATAGCGATTTGTATAAAAATGATGCGTTGATGATCTTTCAATCTGTCTATCTTGTTGGTTGGCTGTAGTGATTGTAATACAGGTATACCGAATTCCGACATGATTGTCCATATACCAGTATTGTATTTTTGGGCCGGTATTGCAAACATTAATTGGCTGTTTGAGGTTTTATGGCACAGTAAAACCAAAAACAAATAATTAGATATGAAACATGTACCCCCCCCCCTCCAAAAAAAAAAGATAAGCAGAATAAAAGCAATAGCGAACACAGTTAGTTGTTAAGTTCTTTCTTTTGTTAGTAAAGAGATATATCTGGTTGGAGAATCCCATTCAGATACCAGTCAGAACGAAATCGTCACATCATATTGAAGAAAGAACATTAATATGCTTAAGTAAGTAGAACAAATTCGTATGTGGAATTTCACTTAAAATGTTAATAAATGTGGGATGAGAGCATTTAAAATGTTTAATAAAAATTTTTTTAAATCGGTGCAAGTGTATATTGTTTTATCCATTCTTGCTGCTTTATTTGAGGAGAGAATATTTTTGTGATACCAGGAACGACAGTTTGAATGGAAAAAAAATAAAAATGCTTTCTGTTTAACACATACGGTCAACCTCCGGCCCGCTCTGGCTTTTGATCTGGCCCGCGGAACATATCAGAATCCCAAAAATCCTAACAATATGGGCCGCGACTTCACTAACATCCTAAAGTTTGACCCACAAATTTCTAAAAGTTTCCCATACCTGTGTTTAAAGCAAGATTTAAATTTTTTCAAACCGAATTCGGTAAGTACGTTTGTTTGTCGGTCTATCCGTGTTTTAACTGTCTTAAATAAGTGTCGATAGCTGTGAATTTTATGCATGTTATTGCGTTGTATACTATTAAAAATGATGTATGTAACATTACTAATTTTTTTTTTTACAATAACACTAAATAATTCTAGTATATTAACTTCTACGGACAATCATCATTTGACATGCAATTTAGAAAATTAGAAAGCAAAATGAAATCTATAACATTTGTAAAAGAAAAAGTACTCTCTGTCAAAAATAGTAGTACATACAGCATTTATGGCTCTTGCACAATGTTCAAATAAGTAGTGGACTCATCTGAATAATCTGCTAAATCGGAATTTAAATGTTTTGAAAATTTCTGCAAAGACATGTTGTGTAATTAAAAAAAAATTAGCAGCATTGTATATGTACACTGTATAATTATAAGAAACGCATCCTTTACTATTTAATTATTTGGAGAGAAAACAAATGCGGTCAGTTACTTCCATCTAAATCTTTAAGATGTGCAACACTTCAGACTTTTCTCATTTCCTTGACGTCAACTTAACTTTTTTATCATTATTATTATTTGAATTACACGGGGATACGTTTGACGTGCGATTACCGGGTTGCCGTGACGTAAACGACTTCTTCATTCGGTGGTTAAGGTGCTTGACGTCCGTTCTCTCTCTTAGCCGATTAGTCCTTTTTGAAAAGGTTAAACGAGTTTGTGTACAGCATACACAAATCCTTCAATTACCAGTCTGATTGTTTCTTCTGTTCCTTTACTCAATTTGTATGTTAATGAACTGTTTTCGACGAAGAAAGTAATCGCAAGTGTGTAATGTTTTTGGAGGCCTCGAGTTTTGAAAAGATTACTGATTGTGCGTAAACAGTTTATTTTTCCTTCCGTTGAAGACTTTAAAGTTCACAACAAAGTAATGAGTTCCTATAAATTCAGGGTTATCCAACAGACAGCCTGCGGGCCATAGTCCCATCCGCCAAAATGCTTGAGTCCGGCCCGCCTACTACACGCTTAAAAAAAATAATTCCTTCTAAGGATTGAAAATTGAGATAAACTTGTTCGGATTTTAACCCTTTGAAGCGCACAAATTTCCCAATACCGAGAAAAAAGTGCAGCCGTTGCCATCGCTCGATTTAACTACCAGCAATATGGTGGTCGATCGAATCGTCACAGAACTAAAGGACATTTTTCACACAGCTGGCTGTGCGGCAGCCGCACAGTGGCACGCGATGGACGATTCGATCGATCACCATGCTGCTGGTAGTTAAATCGAGAGGTGGCAAAGGCTACACTTTTTTCGGCATTGAACAGTCTGTCCATATTTTTTTTTTTTTTTGTGTGTGTGTGTGTAGGAGATGCCGGTACTAATAAAAGTAATTCTGACATCAGTTTAACTGATAATCGATCATTTTACGGGAAATTGTGTGCTAAATAGAAAACGATTCTCCGGTAACTATAACCTCCCTAACTATTTTATGGAAATCAATTTTTTTCTTCGTGAATCACAGTCAAAACGTCTGATCTGGGTCCTCTCTGCAAGGATAATCCTTCGAAGTCAAATTCGGTTCTTTTTCTTTTCATATGCATTTCTTGTCATATGCAGTAGCGTAGCTACAGTGGGTGACACCCGGGGCGGATATAAGTGGTGTCACCCCCCCATACGAGCATTTTTTACTCCATACAAGCGATATTTTTGGAATTTTTGCTGTACAAGCCATCGGGTGTCGCACCTTTTGAGGGTGACACCCGGGGCGGACCGCCCCCCTCTTGCTACGCCACTGGGCATATGGACTGTACACAAAGGAAGGAGGTTTTTAAAAAATATCATTGCATGGCAAACCCTTCCAGAAAAGTGGAATAAGTGATTGTCATTACAAGTGCTGTAATAAGGTTGTAATAAGTTTGGAATAAGTGAAATAAGTTAGGAATAAGGGAAATAAGTTTGGAATAAGTGAAATAAGTTAGGAATAAGTTTGGAATAAGTGATAAGTTCCAATAAAGTGGAATAAGTGTTGAAGTTGTTTGTAGATTTTGAGTTAGTAATTCCCATTGTTAAATTGGCCTTTTTTTTCTGCAAAGCGACACCTAGTAGGCATTTTTTTAACTAAATGTTTTTGGGGACTTCATTTTGTGTTTATTTGCTTAGTTGGTAAAAAACATACTGTTTACGCGTTTGAGCTGCAGAACGTCATTTATTCGAGAAATTTGATTATAACCACCCCGTATTTATTTATTTTTTTCTTTTTGCGAACTCTCGGATAGGAATTTATTTACAATACCTTAACGTCTTCCTTTTAACATTTGTTTAATTTTTTATAACATTCCCTTAAATTTCTTTTACAAATACATCAATGAAATGTATTCCTGCCTCCATAAGAAAAGTATCCACGCCAAACTGTCTAACGGTGTGGATATGCATAACCGATTCTGAAGAGTGCCGCTTAACCTTGACGTACAAATTAATTTGCGGGCCCACCGTGGTCAAGTGGATGAGACACTTAACGCGGTAGATGGCTGAAATTCTGAAGGTCCAGGGTTCTGGCTTGCCCCGTGGCTGTCGATCTAACGGAGTTTTGGACGGTTTTCTCCAGATGTAACGTGGACACGCGATAGATCCCGTTAAAATATCCGCCACTGAAGTCAACCCACCTAGGCACATGCCCCATGTGCAGGTTTGCCTTAAACAGAATACATATTAATTTATTTAATTTTTCTCCACCTCTCGAATTAACCCTTTAACGCGCAGTGTTCCCGCTCTGGGAACACCAAACTCTGACGTTCTGACTGTTGCCAGTCACGAATATATTTGATTTCTATAAAAATAGTTGCGGGTGACATAGCTCCACGAGAATCCTTTACTTTTTAGCACGTCATTTACCGTAAAAAAATGGTCACGATTATTTTTAAACAGCACTGACATCTGCTGAAAAATGGAAGAATGCGAGAACAGCTGAATAGATTGCCCAATGCTGAAAAAAGGGCTGCCGTTGCCATCGCTCGACTTAACTACCAGCAAGGTGGCGGACGATCGAAACGTTCATCGCGTGCCACAGATCCGGAAACCCTTAAGGGGTCTCAGATCTGTGGCACGCGATGAACGTTTCGATCGTCCGCCACCTTGCTGGTAGTTAAGTCGAGTGATGGCAACGGCAGCCCTTTTCTCAGCATTGGGAAAGGGTTGCGCCTCAAAGGGTTAAAAAAAGAAAAGTTCGGTCCTACATTTGCACACACACAATTACCTAGGTCTGAAGAAAACTTGCTCCAGTGGGTTTTCCTTCATTTGGTTAAAGGCAGAAGTAGTGTGTATTCTTGAAATAGCAACGCCATTATCTAGCAAGAGTGGAAGCAAATTGAGGCGTTCATGTATTGATTGATGTCTGGAAAGTTGATGGGTTTCAGCTATTGTTGAGGTAAGACGTTTTATTTGAAACATAACTGTGAATGCAAGCATAGTTTCAAATTGCAATCAGTATGAGAAGTTAAGAGTAAAATATTCAGTGAAACTTTTTCAGACTTGCTCTGGTTTCTCTGAATTGTGGGGAAGGAGATCAATGTAAAAAGAAAAATTTATATTTATAATGGTAGGATTAAAAGGAAATAATACAGTATAATTGAAATTCCAAAATTTACCGGAAAAGTATATTAAGATGTATTTAAAATTTCATTGATTCAGAAAAAATAATCGAAACTTTAACTTACATTTCAAGTTTTTATTTCCTACATAACTTTATTTTATGTCAGTACAAGGATTAGAAAATTGTTATTCCTAGAAAAAACATGATTAAAGTGAAACAACTTTAGTAAAAATGTCCGTAGAAATCGAAAATATAAAAAATACTCCTGTATAACACCTGAATCAAACTTGCGGATAACCAAACTATTAGGGGGACTGGAAAATGTTGTTTTTCTGTGTGTTAATATTCCGCCTTGAGACTAATAATACTGATTTTGGCATGTATGTAGGTTTTGTAAAGTAGATAAATGATGGATGAGAAAACATAACCTATTGGAAGAGGTGTGAAATGAAATGTAGTATTAAGGCGACATACGCTGGTAGAAAACGAAACGGAGACTTCCCATGTTAACCTGCGGGAAGCGTATTTTCTCGTCCCACGTCTACAATTTTTGTTATTTTAAATCAGTTTTTTTTCCTTGCCAAGATATTAATGCGATACAGATTTAGTTTCTAAAATTTTGAAATCAATTCTATTAATATTTTTAATATTCAATTAAAGTTGGGAAAAACAGGTTTTTTGTGTTTGAACAGCCGTAAAATATTTGCTAATTAAGATAAACGAATTTCGTAAACGGGAGATACATTCTCAAAGTGTTTACTGATTTTTCAATAAAAAGGAAAAACTATTTGATGAAAAATAAATTAACGATAAGTAAAACTATCGAGTCTACATTTCTGTGAAAATTCTCCGCCGTAATAGTGCGCCATCTGGGTGATTGCACGAGCTAGCCGCTGCCCTGTTTGTAGGGGAGAGAATGATAAATTACTATCCCGCTGGGAAAGAGGGCTATTCTTAAGGGGGGGGTTGTACGTAGAGTACGTATGAGAAGGGGAAAAGAAATTGGGTTGGGACGGGAAACCGAAATTTGTGTTCTCAAAAGTGTTTGAAAAGGAATAATATTTGTCACACGAGAATTTTGCAGAAAGCGTTTTTGTGGAAAAAAAATAAGTTGCTTTATAATAACTTTTACAAATCGGGACTCATTTAACACTTCTTTACATTTTAAAATACACCTTTCAATCTTTTTTATAGCTGCCAGACAACTTTTTTATGTTGAACGTAAATTGCCTTCAAATGAGAGAAAAACTGAAAGGTGGGGTGGAGGAGTTTTCATCAGAGAAATCATATGTAATAAAAATATTTGTAAAGTGTTAATTAAATTATTAGACACAGCAGTAGAGATTTCAGCTTTTTTTTTCTTTTGTACAGGATTATTTAAATATTATACACAATACAGCAACATATTTATTTGATTTATAAGGAAACCATTGTTTCGTTTTAATTTATTATTATAATTACTTATTTATTTATAGCGTTGTGTGTTAGAGATGAATTCGGGCTCATTTTTTGAAGCCCGAGCCCTAGGACTTTTAATCCGAGTCTGCCAGAGCCCAGCAATATTCTTGAAGTCGGAACCCGAGCCCAAAATTTCGATTCATTATACAACTGGTCGACTAAAATGGGGGAGTGAAAAAGCAATTAGAGGGGCTAGCCGTCTCCCAACTTCCTGCGTACCCTAACTTGTAAGTACGATAGTGCCGCCATCATTGACCACTGCAAAAAATACGACAGTTTTAAACGATGGGGTGCTTCCCCAATGAGACTGCATTGAGGTCACTTTTCGGACGTCACCACATGGCGAAATTGTCCCTTTTCTTCGTTTGCCGTGAAGGCGCGAAGGGTGCCGTTTTCCCTAAAATCTTACCAGGCACAGCTCCATGACTAGGCATTTTTGTGTTCTTTTCTTTCTCATTTACTTACGAGTTGGGCTCATAAGATGGAGAAGATTGCTTTCATTAGAGCGGATCGGAACGTGGCGGTGGTTTATTAGTTTTAAATAATTTTTTGTTTAAATTAGAAGAAAAAAAAACATCTAACTAAGGAATTCCTCTAATTTAAAATCAGTTTACTTAATTTGGTGAAAATTCTGAAGATAGAGCGTTTAAAATCGCCTTAATAACTGCATTATTTTTGTATGAAAAATTGAAGTATATCGCCGTATTCTTGTTATTAAAAATTTTCATTTCATTTCATTTATTTCATAAAAGAAATGCACACTACAGATTAAAATCCATTTACAGTGATGCATAAAAGGACAAATTACAAAAGACAAAATTAAAAAAGATAAAATACTGAGATAAAATAAATACCAGTCATGACTGCAAAAGTTCAAAACACCTAACTCTAAAGACTTTAAAAGACATGTTAAAAATATCCAAATCCAAAGAAAACTTATTATAAATTTTATAAAATTTATATAACGAAAAGTATATGTAATTATATTTTATAATTGGATCCACAAATAAATGGCTATTACGAAGAGACCTGTTCGGTACATTTACACAAATACTTTGAAGAATATCACTGCAGTCTACCATATTATTGACAACTTTATAAAAAAATAATAAACAAAAGAGATCACGAAGAGAACTTAAACTAGGAAGACCAAAAACACTTCTCAAGTAAGATGAAGAAATATTCGGAATGTAAATAGGATTACTTTTGTAATATGAATAACGAGTAAACTGAGTCTGCACCCGCTCAAGAATTTTCATTTTATTTTTATAATACGGATCCCAAACAAGACTACAATATTCAAGATTAGAGCGTATCAAACTAAAGTATAAGATTTTTAATGCATGAAGGTTAGAAAATTCTTTAGTTTTGCACTTAAGAAAACCAAGTTTTTTGTAAGCTTTAGAGATAATGCTATTGATATGGCGTTTTTTTTAATAAACTGAGGGATATATATATATATATATATATATATATATATATATTGTATTCTTAGGACAAAGTTCAGAACTAGTCATTCAGTAACAAATATTATAGCAGTTGCGAAAATTTTAAATACCATCTCTCACCTAACAGGCAAATAAAGAGTCTAAGACTAGACAGATTTAACATGCACATTCTCTGTAATATGTAATCACATTCAGTCTGATTTGTAATCAGCTATGGCTTATTATTACTGGTTTTCTTTTTATAAGTGCAAGAGTTTAATCTGATTCATGGTAATTTATCTTCTTAACTCTTTGGTTTTAAATAATAATTCTTAGAATGAATAGCTTGCTGAAGTAATGCTTTTTTTTTTTTTCGTTATGTTAATGATGTAATTATCCTTATGAAAAAAATTAATAATGTTCGGAATGCAATTAAGAAGATGCTTATTGAACTGGTTTACTTACAATACATTTTTTTTAAATAATTAAAATGTCGATTAGTGTAGTCGAATTTTAAAATTTCACGTTGCTCATTTTCAATAGCTACAGAGAAATACTATACAAGTTTTTAAAAATAGGTTTTCATAACGTAAACATTCACGGTAAAGAAATATATATTAAAAATAATTCGTGCCACTTAAACTTTTCAAACATAGTAAATTTCTACAGGGTGTCCCGAAAAGGTGGTAATGGGCTTTAATTCTTTATCTATGAGAGATAAGTGGGTAACGAGAGGATATTTTTCTTAACAGTCTTATTTCCGACCTTATTTTGAACATTTTTCCAATTTACACTACCCAGTTATCTCTAATAAGTAAGGAATTAAAGCCCGTTACCAACTTTTTGGGACACCCTGTATATATGTAGAAACTGTCGAGGCGTGTCCTGTAAAAAGTAATTTACTTAGAGCGTTAAAGACTGTTCGATTTAAGCAAAAAAATTAAACTGTAACGGTTCGTTTTTTAACCATGGGCATCGGCAGCATAGAGCATGGAGACACCTGCGCCTCCCTGAATTTTTATATAGTAATTTTTATATTTATATTATGCTGGATTTTTATTCTTAATTTAATTATTTCCCTTCTTTTCTCTTCTTTCCAATATGGCAAACATAATCTATATTGTACTGAATCTGTAAGCCTTTTTATGAGAAAAACTGAAACTCCTACATCACTTCTTTAATGTATAGAGGTCTATTGTATTTATTTACATTTAATATCCTGAAATTTTTATTCGGTACCATAAAGTAACTTTATAATTAATTCCATATGTCTAAGGTCGATATATAATGAAGAAAACACTAGGTTAGTGTTTTTTTAGGCACCTCTATATTATGGATTGGAAGTGATTTATGATTTTTATTTAATATAAAAAAATATTAAACTTCTTACTTTAATTCTTACTTTAATGATGAAAATTATTTTTGCTTTGTGGTTAACCCTTTGAGGCGCAACCCTTTCCCAATGCTGAAAAAAGGGCAGCCGTTGCCATCGCTCGACTTAACTACCAGCAAGATGGCGGACGGTCGAAACGTTCACCGTGTGCTATCGTTCATCGTTCACCGTGTGCCATCGTTCATCGTTCACCGTGTGCCATCGTCCAACGTTCACCGTGTGTGGTTCTTGCATGTTCATTGGTACATAAAAATTTAAACTTCGCACTACAGTAGACCACAGATCTAGGGACCCTTTTTTGGCGAGGCTGGCTGTGCGGCACAGTGCACAAAATTACTGTGGGGCACAGCCAGCTGCGTCAAAAAGGGGTCTCTAGATATGTGGCACGCGATGAACGTTTTGACCGTCCGCCATCTTGCTGGTAGTTAAGTCGAGCGACGGCAATGGCTGCCCTTTTTTTAGCATTGGACAATCTATCCAGCTGTTCTCGCATTCTTCCATTTTTCAGCAGATGTCAGTGCTGTTAAAAATAATCGTGACACTTTTTTTGCGGGGCGTGCTAAAAAGTAAAGGATTCTCTTGGAGCTATGTCACCCGCAACTATTTATATAGAAATCAAATATATTCTTCTTGACTGGCAAGAACAAAAGCCCAGGACGAAAAGAAACAAAACCCGAAGTGGTTGAAAGAATTTGTGATTCGTTTTTGCGGAGTACCTCAAAATCAACGCCGTGTCACCGGAGGGGCACATATTGAACACCTGTAGAAACTTCAATAAATGTAGTTTTGAGGTAAATTTGAATTTTCTAAATATATTAATTACAACGTTCACAATCATGTTTTCTTTTTGTCCCATTCATTATGAATCACCCTGTATTTGTTAGTCATACATGTGGTAATGGTAAAGTGACCATATTTTTTAACTTAGAGTTGAGGACATGTCCCCGATTCTGAAACAAGATTGGGGATATTTTATAATTAATGAAATAATTACACTACTCAACAGCCATTTTACCTCTGGAATGTGATATATCAATAGTATGTATTTTGGTGTGTAAAATCCGAATCAACCTTTCAAAGAGATAGATAATGGTGAGAATGTTTTTATAATACTAGGGGCCAAGGCCCCCAGACTCGCTACGCTCGCTTTTTCGTATGAGGCATTCGGCCCCTAATCAGGCTTATTCGTAAAAAAGACATAATTTCAACAGACAAAACCTGAAGATTGGATCAGATAGAATGTTACTGAGCTACACATTGCTTGGTTCTTGCATGTTCATTGGTACATAAAAATTAAAACTTCGCACTACAGTAGACCCCTCACCCTCATAACACGAAAGGTATGTTGTTATGGGAATCCGTATTGTACGGGTCCTGAACTATACTACACCTGGAGTGCAGACTCCGCTTATAATCGCTGGAAAAATTATTTGCACTCCTCAGAAACACAATGATATTTAAGCTTGCCATTCAAATTTATATTAATTAGGAGCTAAAGCGTAATAAAATCAGAACAGCTGTTTCAGCTGTATTTTTAATAATGTAAAAACTATTGGACACCTTGCGAATTTGCCACACATGGCGATTTTTCATTATTTGGCGACTCGCGTACGTGTAAAGTTAATACAAGCTACGGAACAGATAGGATAGCTTGCCACCCATGGCGACATTCCATTATTTGAAGATTTACACATAACCGTTATCCATATTTTCATTTACATAATCGTTTGCAGATTGGCGTACTTAGCACCACGAATGTACCATCTCGTCGCGCTAGCAAATATCCAAAGTGTACTGTAACTGCTATAATGGCATAGTTAACGCCGCCAAATATTTCTACTGGTAGCAAATAATCCAGGTGGACCGAACCGGCTTTAAAATAATCTGCATTTTAATTATTTTTCATTTTCAAGATATTAGTTATTTTGTTTTGGAAAAACCAATAATGACTAATTCTAAACTCCTGTTGTCTAAGTGAACTTACTATTTGAAAATTGTCAACTTTGTGTAACACATTTTGAGTTACTTATTTCATATAGTTTTTATTTTGGCGTAAAATAGGCGTAATTCCAACTCATGTTTGTAAATTACACGCGATTCTAGATACTTGGAAACGCTGTGTTGCAAAAGAATGAATAATTGTATGCTAAATCTGGCAACCATTATGTTTATTTTTTCATTAATATCTTCTAAAATAATTCGATTTTCGAAATTTAAGTCAGCTTAGCAGGTTCCTCGGAATTTTTCGAATCTGTGGGCACCTTAGTCGAAATGTATTCCAAATCCCCACGGTTTAGGAGAAGATAGGCGAACAAGCTTTTGACAGCGGCGACGACAGCGGCCCTTACTTTTTTTTTAGAATAGAGAGATACTTGTTTAACTTTAGAATAAATAAATAAAAATAAAGAATGGTATCGCATGTACGTGTTTATTTATTTAATTAAAAATTCTGAATGAATTATCATTGGTTATTTAATTATAACTGATGTAAACCATATCTTTGCGGAATCTTATTTGATTACGGATTGCGATTTGCTGATCAGGGATAGCCATTCAGGTTAGGTTATTATCGGAAATATTCGAACCGTTTCAAGAGCTATGGTTTCATAGATGAAGTTCAAATAACTTCCTCTGTTGTGGGTCCTTCGCAATTTGCACGAAGTAAAGTAGTTTTTTTTTTTTCCAACTATCGTAATGCCAGGTTACGAGTGAAACAATTCCATAGTTTTGCTCTGATTGAATAAATTTTAATCAGGTGTATTAGAAAAATATCTGCTTCCTCCCGTATGAAGGGTACACAGCTAGTTTGAATTACAAATCGATCATTCATTACAAATAAACAGGATTACTGTTCATTACAACGTTAAGTACATAATTATTGATAACTAATAAATTCACGTACATAATTATTGATAACTAATAAATTCACGTACATAATTATTGATTAAATAGAACAAAATACAACATGTGGAGAAAAATGTGTATCGCTTATGTATACCGTACGCATATACCAGCTGTGTCACGCTGCGGTCTGTGCGCGCACAACTTTTTGAATTTTAAATGTGCACAAAATCGAGCACGGAATTCGAAAAGTATACCCTTACAGCCTTAAAAAACATTAATTTTTTTTTTTACAAAGAATTTTAAATGTATAAAAATGTGAATAAACGTTCATAAATGTTTATTAAAAGATAATGTGCCAAAACCTGTTTAATTGCATAAATAGAAAGTTTAGAAAACTTGACAAGAAGTTTTCAGCTCGTCTGTTCAAGGGAAATCCCCGGGGTTTTTTTTGGGGGGGAAAAGGGGCTCCGTTCGCTCCGATTCATTATACAACTGGTCGACTAAAGCGGGGGAGTGAAAACGGTCAGCTTCCGTAGAGCGACCCTCGTCAGAGATCAGCTTGGCTTTTCGAACTGCGGGGAGAATCTGAGGAGTGAAAGGGGGTTTCTGCATTTTAATTACACGCACCTTCTAAGCGGCCGTGCAGCTATGAGCTATTTTTACTTTCCATGTACCATGTAAGTAAAGTATTGTAATCATGAAAAAATTCGACTTCGAGATTTTGGTGTATTGACACGTTTTGAGGTCTTCTGAATTTTTCGGCTGTTCTTCTGTCTGAATTTTTCGGCTGTTCTGAACTTCGGCTATTTTTACGTGATGTACGTATACGTACGTACGATGACATACGTACGTATGTATACGTATGTATACGTACGTATGTATACGTACGTAAGTATACATACGTACGTACGTATACATACGTACGTACGTATACATACGTACGTACGTATACATACGTACGTACGTATACATACGTACGTAAGTATACATACGTACGTATACATACGTACGTAAGTATACATACGTACGTATACATACATACGTACGTAAGTATACATACGTACGTATACATACATACGTATACATACGTCCGTACGTATACATACGTCCGTACGTATACATACGTCCGTACGTATACATACGTCCGTACGTATACATACGTACGTATGTTTACGTACGTACGTATGTATACGTACGTACGTATGTATACGTACGTACGTATGTATACGTACGTACGTACGTACGTATACGTACGTACGTATGTATACGTACGTACGTATGTATACGTACGTACGTATGTATACGTACGTACGTACGTACGTATACGTACGTACGTATGTATACGTACGTACGTACGTACGTATACGTACGTACGTATGTATACGTACGTACGTATGTATACGTACGTACGTATGTATACGTACGTACGTATGTACGTATGTATACGTACGTACGTATGTATACGTACGTACGTATGTATACGTACGTACGTATGTATACGTACGTACGTATGTATACGTACGTACGTATGTATACGTACGTATGTATACGTACGTACGTATGTATACGTACGTACGTATGTATACGTACGTACGTATACATACGTACGTACGTATACATACGTACGTACGTATACATACGTACGTACGTATACATACGTACGTACGTATACATACGTACGTACGTATACATACGTACGTACGTATACATACGTACGTACGTATACATACGTACGTACGTATGTATACGTACGTACGTATGTATACGTACGTACGTATGTATACGTACGTACGTATGTATACGTACGTACGTATGTATACGTACGTACGTATGTATACGTACGTACGTATGTATACGTACGTACGTATGTATACGTACGTATGTATACGTACGTACGTATACATACGTACGTACGTATACTTACGTACATACGTATACATACGTACGTACGTATGTATACGTACGTACGTATGTATACGTACGTACGTATGTTTACGTACGTACGTATGTATACGTACAATATTTATTCAGACATTATCAATTACAATATTTTGTAGGACTAAAATTTAGTAGGATTAATGGGACTAAATATTCATTGTTAAAGAACGTAAAAAATGTATGCATGCTAAGGAATGTGGGCTGGAGGGGGGGGGGCGTCATCATAAATTATTCTTTGTTGGTAGAAATTGTTGCACAATTTTTAGAAACTGCTGATCTAAGTCATAATTTTATTTTCAAACATATTCATTTGCAAATTTTGCGATATAAATCGACTCATGAACCCATTTTCGAGAAACATTATTTTAGCCTACATTAAAGCCAATATAATATCCTGATTAATCTGAAATTTCACTATCTTGCCTCCTAAAAAAGTCCAACCCCTTACGAAAAGGTGACTAGTGTCGATTTTCCTTTCTTACTACATCCTGCGCGTGCCCACTTGTCATGGTTTAGGTTTTTGTTTTTAGGGACTCAAAGTTCAGCGAAATTTTGTTTCTTCGAGGTCTCTTATTGGATTTTATGAGTTAAAAAAAGACAGCAGCTGTGCTTGGGGGAAGAACGGCTACTCAGTTAGCAATAAATAAATTGCTTTGTAAAAACGTTTGGGGGAAAATTTTGATGCGCAATGAATTGATTTATATATGCTACATACAATGCATATGAATGTTTGTGTTTTTATTAGCAGGTTTTTTTTAAAGTGTATATATAGAGAGATTTTAAAGTCCACTTTCCTGTGCTATATGGTTCCAGCTAGTCAGAAAAATTATGTCTAGGTATAGTAAAGTGGCTATGCGCTACTTGGTGAGACCACTTACAGTCACAATGTATCATGCATCTAGGCTTTTTGGTATCAGATGCATCTGGACATGAAAGGTTTCATCAAAGCATAGAGCCTAGTGATATTTCTTTAAACTTGCGATGAAAAGTGCTAAACTTTTGATAAAATATACGTGAATTTTCAATATTTCTATAGAATTTTTAGTTTTATTAGAATTCCTTATTTTTGAATTGCGACTGGTAGAAAACGATAAAGTTAGCGTAATTGTCTTGTACCGTGAATTAATTGGCTCTGTAAGTAGTCTCATCCAGCAGTGCGTAGCCGCTCTACTAATACACGACTTGGAGCCGTTGGACAATTAAAACAAAATGTTGGCTATAGGAGCACGTCTATATATGTGTATTTACGTAAATGTGTATATTACTTTATGGATAGTTATTTTCTTCATTCTTTTATCCCTTCTTGTACTATTTCTTCATTTTAATAAATAATATAAATTACCCTTGTATTATATTCATTTTGGTTTTTGGAAGAAACTGAAAGAGTTCTTTTAATAAAATAAACAATATAGGTTTATAGGGATTTTACATATAAATTTAAAAATGCCGTTGATAAAAGCTCTAGAAAAACTAGCAAATAGGAATACGTATTTTAAAACTTTTCCTCATTGCTATTATGCTTTCAAAATACAAAAATATAATCAAAGATATACAGTTTCAGGTACATGAAGAACTGACAGTCGCAATTGTAAGAGGGGGCTCCATTTTTTTTTTATCTTCTTACTGGCTCAACATGATTAGAAAGTGATCAGAAAGCCGCCCATAACAATCTTTCATTAATGGAACAGGTTGCCACGATGTAAACTTATTAAATGAAGTGTTTGTTAGCTGTTTTTCAAAGAATGAATTAATGACTTTTTAAATATTTTTATGTTTACTGTACTTCTAAATACCACCAGTAGATAAAAGATTTTAAAACATTCCTGAAAGTCTAAAATAGTACTCAAAGGCAATTATTTTGGCAACAATCATAGAAAAGTTAATCTACACTTAGACATTAATTAGCGTACAGTCGAACCTCAATTTAACGTACATTGATTTTACGAATTCTCCGATTTAACGAATGTTTTTTCTGTCCCGACAAAAAGGGTGCTAAAATGCTTTGATTTAACGAATTTTTAGCATTGATTTAACGAACAACAATTGCTGAAATAAAATTCTCACATAAAGCTAAAACTTCGAATTTACGAAGACAGCGATACAGAAACAGTCATTACAATTACGCCGAGGATAACGAAAAAAAAAAAAAAAATCACTAACTCCTTTACATTATTACTAATTATTTTAAAATGTTTTAATTCCTTTTATATCTAGTTTATGTCTACAAACCAGGGCCTGACTTTCACTATAACACTTTTGTGCCCAGGGCACTTTTAAGATTTTGTGTCCTTTAGCTGGCTCAATTTTTGTGCCCTGTGTATCGTGTTAAACTCAATTTTTTGGCTTATTTCTCCATGTGTGCCCAGGGCACGTGCACCAAGTGTCCGTCCAATAGTCAGGGCCTGCTACAAAAGGAGTATTAAAATTTTAAAATAATTTTTATGTTTATAGATTTGTTCATCTTAAAAAACATTTTTTATCTCAATAATTTTTGTACTACGTTTCACTTTTCATGATTAACACTAAATAAACCTCAGCATAACCCAGCAACCGTTAAGTATAACCCAGCAACTGCAGTTTTATATTGATTATTTTTCGCTGTTACTTAATTACGTCGAATTACTTTTTGTGGATCACTGGCATATGTCTTGTTTCAGTCATGAAAATTTTGACTACTTAACAGGTACTTTTGAAGGTCAGAACAAGGGAAACTTAATCAGAAACATGACTTTAACATCAAAGTTCAGAAGAATTCTTTACTTGGACAGGGCCGGCCCAAGGGGGGTGCGAATGTAGGCGATCGCCTAAGGCCCCGCGCTTATAGAGGCCCCGCTCCTGGGCCTTTTTATTGCTATCTCATAAGACATGATAGAGAAGAGGCCCCGCTCTTGCACTTCGCCTGGGGCCCCGCACGCCTCTCGGGCCGGCTCTGACTTGGATAAAATCAACCAAAAATTTAACATTCCTTCAAGAACATATATTTATAAATATTTAAATATATTCATAAATTTCCCGTTTGGAACTGAAAAACTAAGCAGTTTAATAGTAAAAGTAAACTTTCTGTTTAGTCTAATTTTTCTGTTTATTCAAAAACTGTCAATAAGTTTAGGACTATTAATAATGAGTAATTAGGTATGAATAATATATATATATATATATATATACACACACACACACACAAAATTATTGACTTAGAAATAAATTCCACTTTATAATGGGTAAATGGGTATGCTCTAAGCTTCGGTCCTAGGTTTATTATTAATGTTTAGCATTTTCATCTGCGAATATAAAATACATGCCGTATTTATAATATAGTTATCATAAATATTTTTTAGTTGAAAACAAAAAATTAAACTAATCATCATTTGTTTTTTTATAACTGTGTTTTTAACTGTAACTAAGTTTTTAATTAACTGTGTATGACATTCCAGTTAAATTTGTCTATGAATTTTACCCCACTATCATCCGATCGAGCTGAAACTTTTGCACGCATGTGAAATTTCGGTGACGCTAAGTATTGCTTTCTTTAATTTTTCAATACTTTTTTTTTTTAACTATCAAATATCTTCTCCCAATTCCCCCCAAAAAAGTGTTATCGCACATGTATCAACTCATATCTTTTTAATTATTGGTCGGCAATTTTTTATCATTGCATACTCGGAAAGTTTTGATTCCAAAAAAAGATAAAATCGGTTATCCCTAGCTTAAATTTTTAATTGTTAGTGATTTTTCGAAAGAAGATAAATTATTGTTTTCAATTTCTTTTATATCGTGACAACCAACAACAATTATATATTCTAGGTATATTTGAAAATTTCACTGAATACAGAGTGTCCTTTCCTAAATCATATAACCCTTTGAAGCGCAACCCTTTCCCAATGCTGAAAAAAGGGCAGCCGTTGCCATCGCTCGACTTAACTACCAGCAAGATGGCGGACGATCGAAACGTTCAATGCGTGCCACAGATGTAGAGACCCTTTTTTTGACGACAGCTGGCTGTGCTCGCGCACAGCCAGCTGTCGTCAAAAAAAGGGTCGGCCCAACCAGTGGCTGAGTGCATAGCACTCTGCACTGGGAGACGGAATGTGCCTGGTTCAAAACCAGGTCGCATCCGCCAACCTAACCGTTAGAAATTTTCCGTGGTTTCCTCCAAAACTTAGCGTAAATAGGGGTTAGAATCCCTTAGAAAGACCCCCAAGGGGAGCACCCACACCCATCGGCATAGATCCTACTTGTAGATAATTGGCCGTAATCCCCCAACCCAACACAACTAATTGATTCCGGATAGGAAAAGGCATAGGGACCCTCTGCGCCTGTATTTTTTGAGATAAAAATATAGTGAGCAAATTAAAACAATACAAAAAATCTAGGAATTTTTCTTGGAAATAATGGACAGTTGAGGGTCCTAAAATTCCAAGGAATGTTGCATGAAAATACCAGGAACTATATTGAACAGCTCAGGAAAGATCCACTGAATTGCATATTGTTCAGTAAAGTTCTTGGTATTTTCGTGCAACTTTCCTTGGAATTTAGGGCACCTCAGCTGCCTACAATTTTCAAGGAACACTACTGGAATTTTTTTTAATTATTTTTTTTTTTTTTTACAGTTCTAGTCATTTTTAAGTGAACTGCCTGTTTTTTAAGGTCGTGAGACCACTATTCGGTTAAGTGACGGGTTGAACGAAACAGTAAAGTTTTCAAAGGGAAATGTATACTTTCTGTATAGTATTTGTAAGTCTAACTTATCCTTATTTCCAAGGAACGTTTCTGAATATTTTTACAGTGAAATACGGACTTAAAGCATCAATTACTTGTAAACTAAAAGTATTCGTATTAAAGTATTAGTTTAGATTATGGTCCAATGCTGTGAAGAGGAAAGGGAGTCACCAAAGGAAAGATTGTTCAAAAGCGCTTTCTACTCTAGAAGCGATCCTGAAACTATGAACAAAGTTTATGTCTCTTGAACAGATATTTACATATAGTATTTTTCTTTCTGAAAACTGAATTTGGAGGCCCCTTAGAAATATGAGGCCCGAGGCTCGCGCCTCATGCGCCTATTGGGAAATCCGCCACTGACCATATTCTTTACAAAAATTGATATTCCATTGAACGAATTGCTTCGATTTAATGAACAAATTTGCGGGTCCCAATCAATTCGTTAAATCGAGGTCCGACTGTATTTCAGGTAAAGGGTCACACCGATGCGTAGCATTAACGCTTTGAACTCGGAGACGGAAGGTGCCTGGTTCGAAACCAGGTCGCGTGCGTCGGCCTAACCGTTCGGAGTTCTCCGAGGTTTTTTCCGAAACTTCGAGTGAATGCGGGTTAGGATCCCTTAGAAAGTCTAGGCCTAGATCCCTCGAGCCTTTTTATTTCAATTCTTGAAAAAAGAAATCTGTCATTTGCAAGATATTTGAGTTATCTGTATTTTTTTTTCAGGTGAACCTTTTATAAAATGAATAAACTACATCCCATTTAAATATGTCAAATACAATGTCCTATACAAGATTTCAATATTCTGCAAAAAAAGGCAAACAAACTTTGCTCTTTAATAATATGAAAGTAATGCATTCTCAAAAAAATTTTTATGTTAAGAATTTAATTTTTCGCACTGGCATGATTTTTACATTTTAACAATAAATGTTTAATTAAGAGTACCCTAAACGAAAATTGAGCACTTCAATTACTAGAATTTCTCAATAACTAGCTCTAACTACGCATACAATATTTTATGATATTTTTAAATTATAAAGCATAACGGAAAAAGTAAAACTTTTTTTTATTTTGCTCATTTTATTAAAATAAATAAATAATTGTTTAATCTAAACATTATTTACCGTGATAAAAAAAAAGACACCATAAATAAATATATATGTACATACATTATTTCTTTTTTCAAATTAAAAATCAAATTTTAAGCTTTTACACTCTGTATAAAGCTTATTGTGACGAACACAAATTTATCAAAAATAAAATAACCATCTTTCTTTCAGAATTCGTAAACAGACAAGCAGCTAAAAAGAACTGTTTTTTAAGAAGATCGCGGAGAAAAAATTTCCCTCTTCTCTCTCCCCCCACAGTCATAAAGTCATAAGTGTCAAAACTTCCCCCCTCTAAGAAACCCCTTTTATCCTTACGCCCACTCTGCAGGGGGCCGCTTCGCTCACCAGAGGTCGCTCGTTTCCCATCTGAGCAGGGATTTTTTGCGAATGTCGCCTTAAGGCTAATTTTCTAAGCCTAGGTTGAGGAGAGACTTTCGTAAGGCGTCCTAACGCGTATTTACGGAAAGTTTCCGAGAAAGTCGCGTAAAACTTCGAACGACTAGGTCGAAGGACGCGACCTGGGTTTGAATCAGACACCGTCTCCCAATTAAGAGCGCAGGGACCGAAACTTTTTTTAAAAAAATATTTCTGTCTGCCTGTTTATAGGGGGGGGGGTGGAATCTATAAAATTCATTCTGTAAAATGTGACACACATGAATACGTAAAAATGTTTCTGGACATTTTGAAAATTGGCCTCCAAAGGAGGGTGGACGGTACCGGACGAAGCTATACTTAAAATGTAGCAAATATTATTTAGGTGCTAGTGTTTCGTCATTAAAAATTTATTTGAATTTAACGTAAAAAAAAAAAAAATACAGTACTCTTCAATACAACCTAATATTTAACATAAAATTCGAGACTAGTGACAGCTGAAAGTTAAAAAATAGAACTTACTCACAATGCGCCTGTAGGTTTGTAGATGACCACAACCAGCTACAGATAGACAATTTTGTATGAATAAACGAATTTCTGTAAGACGATTCTAATAGATGTTCGGCTGCCTGTGTGCAGTTTACTATTTGGATACGTTAAGTGCATTTATAATTGGAATGATTGTAGTAAAGCCCCCTCTCCCTGGCTAAGAAAAAAGCATGGTAAGAAAATAAAATTTATTATAAAAAAAAATAAAAGAAAAACATACATACAGAAAACGTATGTTACTTTACTTGAGATATGTTTATTGAGCATTATTGTGCGCAAATTCAGCTATCAGATCATGCATATATCAGTACTTACGGAAATATGATAACATTGGTATAAAAAAATTACTGGAATAATGTTAAGTAATGCAGCATACATGAATATTATACAGGGTGTCCCAAAAAGGGCGTAACGGGCGTTAATTCTTAGTAAGTAGTTTCAGTGTAAATTTTAAAAAATGCATAAATAAGGTCGGAAATACGATTCCGTTAAGAAAAAACTCCTCTCGTTCATTTTCAAAAAATTGCATTATTAAAATGCTGTGTATACGATCCCGTACAAAAGAATACCCAATTAGTAAAATGTGGCCCATACACAATAAAAAATTTGATAATTATATCCTAAAAAGCGTAAGAGATATGACGATAAATATAAGGCTGACTTAAAGCACTTTTTCATGGCTCTTGAAGTAAAATAAAAACACACACACGTTGAATGATCGCATTTCAGGGGGGTCTTACAGAAATTACCAATGAAAAATTTTCCTTCCACTCTAGCAATGAATGTTTACATTTTTCAAAATCAAGTACAGCCCCCGATCGCCTATTTTTGAAAATATCTCCGAGACTTTGCATGATGAAAGACTGAAATTTGGTACATCACCTCATTAGTGTATGGGGCACATTTTACTAAATGGGAATGTTTTTGTACGGTGGTCGTATACAAATGAAAAAAGTGTAACTCTCTGAAAATAAACGAGAGTAATTTTTTCTTAACCCATTTTTGGCCAAAGTTGCGTAAACACGCCATTTCAATAAATATTTTTTAAATTAATATTGTGACATATATTTTTCATTAATTTTATTTTTCTGCTATTTTTAAGGGTTTTTAAGACATTTATAAAATATTAGTAAATGGACTGGAGTAAACACTTTCTGTTGATAAATTTTCTAAATACTCTAGTTTTTCAACCTGGAAGGGTTATTGACAAATTCGACTTTTTGAAAGTGTGTAATTAATCATATGTTTTTATAATGGATTAAAGTTGCAAGTTTTGAAAATAAAATAAAATGAAAAAATGTCATAAAAAACTTAAATTTTTTTACTTAAATTTGTCAAAAAATTGGCCAGTGGCGCGTATACACACTATTTTATTTCTTTATATAGAATATTACTTTTTCATGCATGGAACTATTTTTGTGTCTTAATGAGTGTAATTTAAGCAAATAATCAGGGTTGAAAAAAACCAAAAAACAGAGTTTTTTTCGGGTTTAAACCTGTTTTTTTTTGGGGGGGAGGTTAAAAAAATCCTTTTATAATTACCTATTACATACTTATAAATAAAATTATTTGTAAAATGTTCAAATAACAGTTAATATTCCTTCTGAAAGTAATTAAAATAAGTAAATAATCAATTGTTGCTATAATTATGTGGACATTTAAATCATTCAATTTTAACATTTTATTTAGAGATACTATTTTTATATTTAATATATAATATAACACAATATTAATTGTTTACTACATTTTACATGGAATCTTGCACTTAGATTCATCAGCAATAATGGTGATAAGTTGTTCAAAATGATATTTTTAAGGTTTAAAAATGCAGCCTATTTTTAATTAATAATTTTTAATAATGATAAAACAATAAGTATCTATTGTTTTATCATTATTAAAAATTATCTATTATAATAAGTATCTCTTATAATAAGTATCTATTAGATTGATATAAAAACTTATTGTTGATACTTATAAGGATAATTTTAAGATTTCAGAACGTATTATATCTGTAGTATTCGGAATTTTAAATTATTCTTTTAAAGAAACCAATTGGTTTTTTTTTAAAGAAAAAAACCGTTTGGTTTAAGCCACGCCAACCCTGCAAATAATACCAATTTAAACAAAATAATACCTCATTGTATAAAATTTCTATGCTTGGCCTGAAATGGGTAATGGAGTTTTATTTCCGACGTTATTTTGAACATTTTTTTTTAAATTTACACTGCCCATTATCTCTAATGGATAAAGAATTAAAGCCCGTTACCACCTTTTTGGCACACCCTGTATAAATGGTGGAATAAAAACAGGGAGCCTATTTTTCCGGCCACCGGTGCGGTGCACACCTTGCACACATGACAGATCTCCGACGAAAATATCCGAAAGCTATTGCTGACTAATGCAGAATTTTTGGACGAAATATGTATTTCAATAGGACTCAATTCCCTTCATTGGTGAAAACGAACGAAATACACCGCTTTTGAAAAATGTAATTTAGAACTTTTGTTTCGTTAAAACTGGATATAATGTTGTCGAATGATGTCATAATTTTCATTCTCTTTCAAAATAATGGGATGGGATGGGAGAGGGAAGTTGAGTTGTTCTATGCCTTTATCGATCGAATTTAAGTTCTGAAACTTTTCATGACAGATGAAATGTTATGAATTGAATACGTTTCCTGCTTACTCTGTGGAACTTTGTATTTTAGTTGTAACAATAAATCGGATTTTTTTAATGTTTATTGGTTGGATTTTCAATAGTACTTGTAAATTTCGCTCTACAAGGCAGTCATATTCCCCCAAGTGCTTATAAAATGCGTTATTCATTTTATCCACAATAATCTGCCCAAATAATCTGTTCCAAATGATAATATCGGTCCACTGTATATTGTTATTTGGAAAAGAAGCATATATATTTCGAATGACTAACAATATTGATTTAACAAGTACCGGAAAGCTACTTCATTTTGACGTACCCGGTCCGCACAAGGACTAAACACGCAAACGGCAGATTAAGAGCCTCTTTTTTTTTTTAAATCATTTACTCGAAGTTAACTTTTCCGTTTGCGATTTGTCCAAAACAAGAAAAGAAAGAAAAATTATAGAGATGTTTTCCGATGCATAAGTCGACTGTTAAAATTCAGGACAATGTTACTTGTTTTAGTGATCGCTTTTTACACAGAGTATAAAAAATGAGTACTTTAGAAGGGACCGTGTATATGAAATACAAAATATTCCTATTTGTATCAAATTATACATTGTAAAAATGTTTTTGACTTCAACAAGTATTTTTTGTCGCTATTTTATCCAGATAATTTTTTTGACAAAAAGTTTTGATGATTCGACTTTTTTTAGTCGAAATTCTACAAAATGATTCTATTAAATTAGCAGCTACTAAACCTATGTTAAATTGAAATAAATTTTTTTATTAGCACGTATCCCTGGTTACAAAAATGTTATTCTGAAGCCGTATACAGAATGGGAGTCTTCTCCACCGCATCTTTTCAGGGTTGAGAGCAAACTGGTAAATCAGGTATGGGCAACCTTTGGAAAGTTGCGGTCCAAAATTTAGGATGTTAGTAAAGTCGTGGGGTTTATGGGATTTTGATTTGGTTTATACGGATTGTCTATCAAAATTTGAAATGTTTTGATGAAAAGCCTCGGCGGGCCACATCCGGCCCACGGGCCGGGGTCGCCCGCCATACGTGGGTTAAATCTTAGTTCACGATGAAAAATAGATGTAAATGCAGGTTTAAAAAAACCACTTGTGTTAAAAAATGCTTCACCATACTTATCGACCTCCTATCGTCAAACTTTTTTTCTGAGTACGCCATTGTCTGGACTCTACTTAAATAACTGTTTTAGTTAAAAGAGAACAAAATATTGTGTTCCTCCAAATGACCGGACATCCTTCGCATATTCGCAAAAGAAGAGCATTTTTATTCTGTTGCTCCAGGAGGAGGGGGACAAAAAAAAAAAAAAAAAAAAAAAAAAACATGAGAATCCCATTTTTTTTTTCTGCGCGAACTCGTTACAGAAGTCGGAGAGTTCGTATTGATTCTCATTAAAAAAGGAGAGTTGAGAGAGTGGGTGTGCTGTGTTGCGGGAAAAGTATTTCTGCCTTGATAAAAATTGTTGCTGCGGGTCTATCCGCTTTCAGACTTGAGTTGCTAGCTTGGTGACATAAGTATTGCATTGCTGATTGCAGTACTTTTTCTACGTTGTTCCGAGACATTGGTCTGAGAAATCGGTATTTTTGCATGTCTTACAGTTAAGAGTGGTTGAAATATCGTATTTTAATTTAAGTATCTTTAAAAAAAAATGTATTGAGTAAATTTATTATACCAAGTTTTTGAATACATTGTATACAAAATGTGAAACGAAAGTGACAATTGTGTTTGTTGGAGGATGTACTTTGTTTAAGTCTTTCATATATGTGTGTGTATAAATACATATATACCGGGTGTCCCAGAACTTCGAACAGTTTTATTTTGCCTTAAAAAGTTGGATTTATTAAAACATCAAATTACCAAAGAAAAGAATTAGTGATGATCTTCCGAAAAAAGTATAAAAGTTAGCAGCTATGACAATGAGGAAGTCGCATGTACCGACCTTGAGAGCTCGCGTACAGCGCCACCTATCGATTTTCGTCAATACTTTCCTGTGCAATTGTGATTCCTAACGATGTTCTCTACTTTCCACCTAAGTTAGTACAAGAAGTTCTGGGGCACACTGTGTATACATGGTATTCCAGAAACACTAACCTACGCTTTCATTCCTTAAGTATTGATCATAGACTGTAAATTAACAAAGTTATGTGACAAAAGGTATAGAATTTTATGGTATCGATTAAAATTTCCAGCTGACAAAATTTCAGCCTTTGAAAATAAAATAGGCCCAAAGCTATGAAAATAAAGATATGTTGATTTAAATCCCTTTTCAGTGTTTCTGGAACAGGAAAAAAAAAAAAAAAAAAAAAAAAATGAACCTGACGATCGCGTTTCAGGGGCTATTACAAAATAAAACATTTTCATTAAATGCATAATGCTTTTGCTATTATTGATACTGAATAGTCCTTAATGACAAAAAACACTCACAAAGAAACTGGTGTTTAAAAGATGGAATAATTAAAACATAAAACTTTTTTGAAATAACACACATTTTTGGCCGAAACGCGCGCACAAACTGATAAGTACTTTTCCTGTATGATATTTTACGAAGTTTTTAATTATTCCATCTTTTAAACACTAGTTTCTTTTTGGGTGTTTTTGTTTGTAAGGGCTATTCAGTACCTGCCAGTAATTATTTCATATTTTAGCCCTACTTTGTATAAACATATCTCGGAACCATTTTATGATGGAAGGCTGGAATTTTGCTTGTCACCTAATTAACGTATGGGACATATTTTACTTTTTTTATGTATGGAGCCGCATAAAATTGAAATTTCGTTTTTATTGGTATTAATCTGCGGAATATTATAATTGATACTATACAATTCTGTATCTCTTTTTAGGCAAGTTCCTAATTTACAGTATCAGTCTTGGTCAGCGTTTTCAAATACCCTGTATATGTAAATATGTTCATACAAAAGTCGCCCCAAAACTAGCACAAATGGATTCACGTTCACTAATGCATGCATACGTACGTACGATGTCTCGCTGTAACCGGCAAAGTAAATTCGAGGTTCGTGAAAACCGAATTTTGCAGCAGAATCGTAATATAAAATTTTTAAACAGTTTTTTGGATGTTTCTTATTTATTCGCTGAAGAAATCGCTGTACGTAAATATTTGCATCAGTTTAAGAAAGCTAATGAGAGCGCTTTTCTTAAATTTGGCACAGAATTGGAGATTACCGATGAAAGCCTAAAACAAACAATTTATAATTCTTCGGAGGAAACGATGTTGCCATCACGAGGATTAGAAAAAAAAATAAGGAAAAGGAGTGAAATAAAGAGGCTGTTTCGAGAAAGGGGGGGGGGGGGCGAGAGAAATCAGAAACGGGGAAAATGACGTGATAAAAGAAAGGTAGAGCTAACTTTAACAAGGAGAGTACCGAGAAAGCCAATTAAGAAAGTTTCGGGAAAAGGAACATTTCTTAAATACTATTTATTATATTTGGTTTAATATTTTATAAAAATATTAATAGTTCATAAAAATGGTAGAATGGGGAGAAAGCGTTATTTTGCAAAATTGTTGAATAAAGAGAAGAATGAACTTTAAAGAAAGCAAGACTGATTGTTAAAAATAAAAATTGGAAACGTGAAAACATAGCCACGACTCTTTATTCTTATAATGCAAGAGAAAAGAAGGTAAGAGGGCAAAATGGATAGCAACCGTGAAAAACAATAATTATAATATGGGGGGAGGGGAGAGAACTACAAGAATACTTGTATTTCTTGTTGATACTTGTAGAATTAAAAGAATTCATAAAGCAATAACGTTCGAAGTCTAATAAATAAATATAAAATAGGAAAATGTAAAAAAAAAAAAAAACACGGGTTTCGTTGCTATAAATAGTTAATAAATAAATTAGCATAGTAAAATTTAAAAAGTTTAAAATTTTTAAATATAGGTTAAAAAGGAAACAAATATAATTAATGTTAGTTTTACATATTTCTTTATTACACACAATTGTGCTTTTATTTATCATTCACATTTTTATTAATTATATTTTTCTTGTTTTTCATTTACACTACTATTTCATGTTATTTATTTTTGAAATTTTGTTTATATATTTCTCCTTAAGAAATTTTTTACGTATCCCATTGAAAAGAGTGTTTATATCCCTGATGGAACTTCTGCTAGAGACCCCGAAGTCTTGCGATAAAGTAAAGCTTAAGGATTGTTTACATTTAATTTCGCGGACGCTTATTTATCTCAAGTAAAACGAAATTAATCGATATTCAGGATGTTTATGCAGTAATTATTGTTACCGAAAATAGCTTACGTAATTTTTAATAATTCTTTCGTAGGGGAAAACAAACAAAAAAAGAAAGTCACTCATTAAGTTGTTCCCCTTCACTGTAGATCGTTGCTTCCGAACACGAGTTTTCCAGTGTTTCCGCTACAGCCCAGCGTTTTGCGTTAAACGCAATTTTAACGTACTTATTCGTGCATAGTACGTACTTACACATGTTATTTGTGTATTTATGTTTCCTATATGATAGCTCAACATGTGGGGTCACAGTGGTAGCATTCGAAGTCCCGTACCTGGAAGCAACCACGGCAGCGAGCAAGTTGGTCATTCATTAAACTGATAACTGGTCAATTGTTTTGCAAGAGATGTTGACAAAATGTCTATTTGTTGCAATTCACTAGTAAAAATTTCACGAAGGTGAAATTTTCGCTTCAAATCACGATGAAAAACTTTTCAGTAGCATATACGAGTTATGCCATCTATCGAAAAGTATTAATACTAAACGGTTTCTTTACAATAATTAAAAATAAGAATAAACCAAAAAAGGGAAATATAGATACCCCTACAGCATACAGGCAAACTAATTGCGGCCATATTTGAGTAGTATGAACATGTACACTGTACGGGCAGGCAAACCGGTTAACCCTTTCGCTCGCAGTTGCTATATAGATATTCCTGGCACATAATTGTATCTTCATGCTGTTCGTGTCAAAAATTCAGATGTACTAGTCAATTGTCCACGTCTGTTCATCAGGTAATGATATTTGCTCGATATGATAAAGGGCGACAAAGAGTTATGCACATTTTTCACCAACGTGGCACATGTTTATCAGAAGAGTTATCAATGCTGCATTCAAGTGCTGGCAGAAATTTAACTGTTACTCTCCAGAAATTGGCAAAGACTGAAAATGCAAAAAATTTCTTTCGCCAGGAGTAACTTAACCCTTTGAGGCGCAACCCTTTCCCAATGCTGAAAAAAGGGCAGCCGTTGCCATCGCTCGACTTAACTACCAGCAAGATGGCGGACGATCGCAAAACGTTCATCGCGTGCCACAGATCTAGAGACACTTTTTTGACGCAGCTGGCTGGGAGCATTGGGCAATCTATCCAGCCCGCGCACAGCCAGCTGCGTCAAAAAAGTGTCTCTAGATCTGTGACACGCGATGAACGTTTTCGATCGTCCGCCATCTTGCTGGTAGTTAAGTCGAGCGATGGCAGCGGCTGCCCTTTTTTCAGCACTGGGGAATCTATCCAGCTGTTCTCGCATTCTTCCATTTTTCAGCAGATGTCAGTGCTGTTAAAAACAATCGTGACAATTTTTTTACGGGAAATGACGTGCTAAAAAGGAAAGGATTCTCGTGGAGCTATGTCATCCGCAACTATTTTTATAGAAATCAAATCTATTCTTAGTGACTGGCAACAGTCAAAACGTCAGAGTTTGGTGTTCCCAGAGCGGGAACACTGCGCATTAAAGGATTAATGGAGGCGCAAATATGATGTTTTTGGGAACTGTTCAACTCATGTTTTCGACATAATTTACTCTGTTCTCTCTATTAATAATTCAATATTTTAAAGCCGCGAATACTTTCTTCTATGCAGAACTTTAAATTAGAAGCGGACAAAGCTTAAAAAGTACTTTCGATTTATTAGTAGAAAACTAATTTCGGCAGAAGCTTCTTTTGTCACAGCGGGAATATTGATTTTTTAACGAAATTCTTCAAACGGAATTCAAAATAGTGAAGAAGCATCAATTATTAATTTCTGTGAAACCAGATTCTATATTCGAATTCACTTCGAGCCCCGGCAACAATGGCAGCGGACACAATGCCGTTAAAAATAGCAGAACTGGGTAGTACCCCTTCTGTTCGCTTATTGTAATATTTCTAACGCCAGTTCTCGATTGAGTTATTTCATAGAACACGTTTGAATAGAGAGGATTTGGTTGCTTAGTAACACTAGGCTTTTTTTTTTTTTTTTTTTTACTCTATGTATAAGTTCCTTAGTTAAGGCCCATGCTGAATTGCGTTTGCGTCCACGTGACTACAGAGGGTAAGTGGAGTTTTTTAATGGTCAATTTTCAATGGCAGGGCATTCTTATCGACATATTTATGGCTTTTTAATGACCAGTCGGGATACACTGATAAAAGCAAAAGCGTGAAACCACAAAATCCATCCCCCTCACACAATGGAGAAGGCAACGGAAGATTTCTTCCGCGATCGCCCTCAAGTCACAGCATTAGGCTTTACGGTCTTATGTAAACACATTTCTTTTAAGTCATCGTGAGTCATTGAGTTACATCAAAGCATGTTTTCACGCGATTTACCCAGAACCAGACCACATACAAGCACACGGTGAGTATAAAATATCGGGAAAAATTCACCGATATCAGTCGGCACGTTTAAGTTTCGAATTATCTTAAAACATATTAACTAAAAACTGAAAAAAGCATCATGGTTGCCATGTTCGGCGATTTTCGGCAGCCTAAAATGATTTAGGTTCTTGAATCTTAGAAATGGAAAGAAATGACAATCGTAAAAATACTTGAATATCTTGAATGGTTATTTGTATTTAAAATATCGTCTGAGTGCGAAAGAACATGCACTATTTTTTTTTAAAAAAAGAATGATTTATTCCATCAAAATATACTTAACTAGAAGTAGTCAAAGCCCGTTGTGGGCACAGTTACAGCGGACGTTAGAAAAAAATATTTGACGAAAATACGTCTACTTTCAATCTAGTATTTAACCTTCGTTCACCTAAAATAAATAACTTCATATTCAATTTTTATTATACACCCAAATCGAATTTCATGCTCTTCTGGAAACGAGCGGAAACTTTTCGCTTTCGAACGATTTCGTTTTGTGTAAACAGATCCTCTTATATCAATGCTTCACGCAGTGCAGACCATCATTTTAATATAAAAAAATAAACTCTTTTATCAGGAAAAACCGTTTAAAAGGAACTAAAATCGCAGTGTTCCCCCTCAAAGCCTGATGATCGTGACTTCAAATAGGACGCCATTTTCACTTGAAATAGCTAATTTTGTCCCGCAGATGATTGGCTTTTTTTACTCTCGGAAATAAAATGAATCTGAAAACAGCAAAAAATCGCTTAAAAATGAGGGAACGGGTGGATTTTCAGATTTTTAAAGTAGCCATTCTATATTTTTATACATAATGATAAAAAATTTCAAGCGGATTGTGCAAACTGTGTATATATACTCTTTTTTGCTTTTTAATATATTGAACTTTTTAATCCTCTTGGAGTTAAGTCTGTAAAAGTTTCATCTTTGAGCAGGTTGCCTGGAACTGTTAGAGAGTCAGTGATCAGCGTAACTATATACTAGTAGGATTTTAGAGATTTGAGAAAGAATGGAGTACCAAGTTTAGCGATTTTAAGCAGGTTGTTGTTTAAAAAAAAAAAAAAAAAAAAAAAAAAAAGTCATCCTACGTTAATAAAATCCGTAATTCCGTAGTAGTTTCAACAGGAGAGACTGCTTTTTTAACACGCTTTTATTAGCTTCACCTGCATGTATGTTTGTATGCTTGTATGTTTGTAACCGACTCCTTTAGACTCTATTTTGACCTACTTTAAACGGACAGATTTAATTCAAACTTTGTACATTTATCGAGAACCGGTGACAATAGAATAATCTTATAAGATTATCCTGATCAGGATCGCCAGGATTAAATAATTTCCTCATTTCTTATCCTGATTGAAAGTAGAACACTTCCAAACATCACAATCTTAAGAAAACCCTTTCTTACTGTGGCCGTGATTGTATAGTGGTTAGTACATTGCGTTGTGGCCGCAATAACCCAGGTTCGAATCCTGGTCACGACAACATTTTTTTTTTTTTTTTTTTTTTACAAAATATCGTCATCCATCACATTATGGAAGAGTTGAGTACAAGAACATGTTAAGGCCATTCTTTTTAAAACGCTTTTATTTGTTGATTAGAGACCTATTTTTCCTCTTTAGTGAGGTAGGAAGCATTTAACTGCAGGTTGATTTTGGTGGACAGCAGGGGCATAGCGGGAGGGGGGGGCTCAGGGGGCTTCTCCCATCGCCGAAAGGGGGCCCTTTACTTAGCTTACAATTTGATCTTTAGCTTTAAATTTGATACCCAGCCCACCAATAAAATCCTGGCTATGCCACTGGTGCACAGTGAAAATAAATTATCTCTTTTTACTTTCCAAGTTAGTGCTCCTCTGTGTCTTATGAGAGATATCGAAAATTAAAAATAAATTTTAAATACATGCAGTTAAAAAGAACTAAAAAACACGCTTTTATAGCAAATCAAACTAAAAAGTGAAAAATAAATATATAGTTTTAAAAACCAAAAAACACGCTTTAATGATAAATTGAACTAGCTAAAAGGCGAAAAATAATTCTTAATATAGAAATAAATTAATGAACGAAAAATAGTATTATTGTGAAAAAAGCGTGGGGTGCTCCATATATCAGTTCTTGAGAATATTCGATCGGTACGATTAGTACAAAAATGATACAAAAAATATAGCACAAAGCACCCCGCGCTTTTTTCACAATAATACTAGTTTTCGTTCATTAATTTATTTCTATATTAAGAATTTTTTTTCGCCTTTTAGTTAGTTCAATTTATCACTAAAGCGTGTTTTTTTGTTTTTTAAACTATATATTTATTTTAATTATTATGAAACAAAACAGTTTTTGATAAATTAAAAAATTCTTAAATATTGATCAGACATATACAATAAAATTACGTATTGTGAAGTTGAATGAGTATTTATTTAAATGAAGTTTCCTTGGAACAAAACTCTTCAAACTGAACATTGGACTTCGCGAAATAGGAGATATGTTATTAATTTCAGTGCAAGCTGCTTCTACTTATGAATATATTTCATAAACAAGAGTTAAAAATAGCTCAAGTTGTTCGATTGATGTTCCTTTATTGCGAAGATTTTAACTTCAGTCTGCAATAAAGTTCCCAAGAATGCTCAATCTGAAAAGATTAAGATACTTAGCCATGCAGGTGTTGAATTCTAATAATGTCATCGTTTGTATTGTGGGATAATAACTGTAAATTCACGAAGACTTTATCTTGCATTTCGCGAAAATAGAAAACTCAGTGTTCTAATTTAATATGGATTTGATTGCGCATGTTGTTGCAAGAATGATGAGCAGTAAATCCTCGTTATTGCGAACCGCTCTTTACTACAGCAGCTGCTGCAAGTCATAGCTTGGTAATTTACATCAGGTTCAAGAAGCTCTTCAAATTGACGCTTCAAAGTATGTTTTTCTCGGTGTTTAGTTTTTCTTAGAGCATCGATAATTTGGATTAATTGTAAATCGAATCCTGTTGGGATTATCGAAATGTACTGATTTTCGGGAGAAAAAAAAAAAAAAACCAAAAATTTCGTTAGAGCTCATAACAAAAAGAAAACTCGCTAAAACAGTTAATAATTCACTTTAGTGGTTAAATAATTGGAGCAGATAATAAAAATCATTAATTAATATGAAGTTATAATGTATTTTAATGAAAAAATATACATACATATGTAACGTAAATATGTACATGCATATCTATTTACACAGTACTGTTCACAAAATGATTGGTTGAGGAAAATTAGTTTTGCACCAGTAGGCAATGGGTTTTCTTATCTATACCTCATTTCAACTGTTTTTTACACCAAAACTGAATCTGGATTATCGACCGTCCGGATTTTTGACGTTCGTGTTATCGACGCTCTACTGTATTCATAGTTTTAAAATTCAGACCCCCCCTTTCTAAATATATTTTATTAAGAGATACGTTTTTTAATTTGTATAAAAGTACTAAAATTAATTGCCCTTTATCGTGAAGCTTAGATATTACGGTTATGTTCTGAACAAAATATCGTTCAGAAGTATCACACAGCTGATCTTAGAAATATCGCACAGCCGGATCATCTCAAGACGTGGATTTGTGAATTAGTTGCCGCGATCGTGTGATTTAACACCCATGTTTTCTTGAGCTGCATCAAAGTCCCAACTTTATCCTCAGAAGTCAGACTTCGTAACGTTTGCAGATTATGGGCTATCGCAGACGTAACTCAACTAAAGTTGGACGGGGTGATTATCAATTTGAAGAGCCAGTAATTTGCGTCAGTGTGTTCAAAATCGTTATGTACATTAGAACGATATTTTGTTCAGAACGAAACTGCAATGTCTATTCGCGAAAATAAAGTACAACTTACTTTAATACTGTGAGATTTTTTTAAATTCAAATTTTACACGTTAAAAGTATTATGCAAACGTTAAAATGATTTATCTACGAGAAAACTTCAGTTAAATACTTAGTATCGAGGATTTATCTTTAATGCATGCATTGATGGAAGCTCGTTTGGCTATCTGTTTCTATACGATTTCTGCATCGCTCCACTTAAAAAAAGGAGGGTAAAAGAAAGCTGGCTGTCTGAAATCAATGCACAATTAATTTTGTCCTTTCCACTGACAACACTCGTAAATTAGCGCGGGCTCGCTTTGTATCCGTTTAGCGACAGGAAATTATTTAATCTTGTAACACTTCTTTCCGAGATAAGTGCCGGAGGTCGAATGAGATAGGGGTCGACGGGTATCGGTAGAGCCTCGAACATCTAATTCAAGTTTAACTCTTGGTGGCCCTACCAGGGTCAAGTGGATAAGATGCTGAACATGGTAGATGGCTGAAGTGTGAAGGCCTGTTCGTGGCTTTCGATCTAACGGTCTGGAGTTTGGGGCGGTTTTCTCCAGATGAATCGTGAGTACGCGTTCGAACCTCTTAAAAAGTCCTCCAGCCAAAGCACTCTTCCGTCTGTAGGCAGATGCCCTCCTGTAAACTTGCCATAACGTAAAATCTCCTTTAAAGAGCGTGGAGCTGTTGCCATCGCTCGATTTAAAGAGTACCAACAATATGGCGGTCGATCGAATCGGTTCTCGTGTGCCACAGATTTTAAAGAGCATTTTTGGCACAGTTGCCTAGTAGCCAGTGTGTTCTTTAGCAGGTGGCAGCGATGGGAGGAATCGCAGCTGATTTGCCCCTCGTGTGCTACAGAGCTGAAGAACATTTTTGACACAGCTGGCTGTGCCGCGAAACACAGCTTGCAATGTTCTTCAGCGGGAGACAGCGATGGGTCAGAAAAGGAATCGCAGCTGTTTCGCCCGTCGTGTGCTACAGGTCTAAAGAACATTTTGACATAGCTGGCTGTGCGGCGAAACACAGCTAGCTGTGTTCTTTGTGGCTCGCGATGGGTGATTCGATCAACCGCCATGTTGTTGGTAGTTAAACCGAGCGATGGCAACGATTGCACTTTTTTAGTATTGAGCATTCTATCCAGTTGTTCTATCTATATTCTCGTATTTTCATCTTATTCTCCACTTCTAGCAGGCGCGAGTACTCATAAAAAAATAATCGATAATTTTTTCGGGAAATTACGTGCTAAATTAAAATATGAGGATTCTCGTGCAGCTGTGTCCTCCTTAAGTATTTTATAGAAATCCAATTTATTCTTCATCAATCAAAACAGTCAAAAATGCCACTATTTTGTGTCCTCACGGGCAGGGACACGGCTTTCTAAACGGTTAATCCTGGTAACACTTTTCTCGCTGAGGTCGAGTTAGATAAGAGCCAACTGGTTTCGATAGCGCTTCGAACATCTAGTTCAAGTTTGAGAAAGATTGGGATTTTTTTCCTTATTTGTCTAAACGATACAAATTAAGTAGGGTGGAGACGTATTAAAAAAAAAAAAAAAAAAAATGGTTCGATGGATCGGTATGGTTCTTTTATCATCGTTAAGGAGGTGTTACTGCTTGAAATATTGATCTGAATAAAATCTATTAGTAATATAGGTTATTCCTACAGAATCGCTCCGTGTTAAGAGTTATTCGTGGATGAGGTCTTCTTTAAGATATGCGGGACCCAGGACCTTCTATCTAAAAAATTAAAAATATAGTTGAACCTTATTCAACTGTATTTTTTAAATTTTTGCATGCCTTAACAAAGACCTGATGATTAAAAGATCACTAAACCTCACAAAGAAAACCTATATATAGCTATTATTTTTAACAGATGCAACAGCAGATCATTAAATATCACAACAATGACACAATTCAAATGGAAATATCAGTAGTACAGCAGCTTTTCCCTTTTATTTCCGCAGTAGTCACCCCAACTCTACTGCGAGACTCTAGACTTCCAAGCAGGAAATGACGCCAAATAGAATGTGACATAATGTTTCTCGATTTTTCTCTTAACTTTTTTCCTAATTGACATACACCAAAAGTTCCACTACTTCCGATAACTTTTTTTTTTTTCTTTTTACTAATTTCCCGTCAAATTGTCAAAACTATCGACAAGTCAAGGAGTCGCATACTAATTTTTATTGCTTGAATACCTGTACAACTCGCTTTCCGAGTAACATTCATTAATGCGGTAAAACAACATTACAATTTTGTAACAATACAGTGCGTGTTCTAAAAGTTTCTCTACTCCATAAAAACAATCTCATCGCCCGTGTTTAATTTTTTTTAATCATTGCATCAGTTCTTCTAGTTTTTCTCGTTTGGTGCATTTCACTCTCAAGTTCTTCGAAAATTAATTTCTATGTTATTTTCTTCTTCATAGAGATATGGATGTACACCCCATCAGAGAATTGCAATCCATTCGATATACTTTGAATGTAAATTGCAGGGCTTCGAACAGTAATTTTTTTCGGTCCGCTTTTCATGCCTATTCAACTAAAAATAGATGTATCGGTTCAGTTCCAAATGAATAATTTTATTTTATTTTTATTTGTACAAAAATAAGATTCTATTATAAACAAAAAAATTAATTCTGTCAAAATTCTGAATACTTCATTCTTTTTTTTAATTAGTAAGTTGGTTACAGCACAAAATGTCTGAAGATTTATCGAACCCAAATAAACCGATATATATATATATATATATTTCCGGTTCGAAGCCCTGGTAAATTGTATGAAAAAGATGCTTAGTTAAATAAATATCCAAATGATATCTGGTACTTTTCGGCTTGCGTTCGACTAATCGAAAAGTTTTATCCTGATATCCATTTATTGTCCTTACTGATACTTTCAGAACACTCTATATAACCATAGAGGGGCGTAGCCAGGGGGGGGGGATATCAGGATATATCCTCCCCCGAAATTTTTGGATTAGTGATGAAATTCCGTCTATTTATACACATATAAGCTCATATCCCCCCGCCGAAAAATTTTCCAGGCGCATATCCCCCCCCCCCGAAAAATTTTCCTGGCTACGCGCCTGTAACCATACACTGTAAAAACAATCCAGGAACTTGGAAATAGTGGTCTGAGGTACCCTAGAATTCCCACGAACTTGACTGAACAACTCAGAAAGATGCAACTGAAATGCATTTTCACTTCAGTATGAATTGTTCAGTAAAGTTCCTGGTATTTTCATTTAACGTTCCTTGGAATTCTGGGGCACCTATTCTGCCAATTATCTCCAAGGAATGTTTCTGAATTCTTTTTAACAGTTGTATCATTTTTAAGTGAACTGTGTGCTTTTTAAGCGAATTGTGAGAGCAATATTCATAGAAGAATGGGTTAGTTTTCAGATGGGAATGTTTACTTTCTATATGGTATTTGAGTGTAACTTTTCATATTATTTTCAAGAGACGTTCGTACCTTCAAGCCTACTCTTCAATCCTATCCCGCAGTAATAGTGTGTTTCACATGCTATCGATTTCTACAGTTATCGATCTTAAATGATAGTAATAACTGGAGGGTTAAAAAAACATATTTATTTTATTATTTTGTTCTTTTCCTTAAACAGTAAATCTTTATTATGTGCCATCATTTTTTCACTTTTTACTGTGATTGGCGCTGTTTTTGACTACATGAGCGAGAGAGAGAAAAAAAAAGCCAATGACGACAGTTGCTTTTTATAATAAAAGAACGTTAGTGAGGGAGGGAAAATATACATGTTTAATTTGAAATAGTCAAAAATATGGTGTCATCGAACAGAGGGAATTTTATGTAGACAAAAACGCTGAAAAATGTTAGAAATTGATAATCATAAGTTTTCTGGCAAAAATCTGGTGAAGAAAATAAAATAGCGATAGTAAGAGTCTAATGTGAAACATACAAAACCATGGCATCCCAAGGAAAGAGTGTTTAATGCTAGCTTATGCAAAACCGCTAAAAATTTATTCAAACGCGTTACTTTTGGGTTAACAATAGTTTCCTGGTAAATGTCTGTTAGTGAAAAGATAAAACGGAGCTCAAAACTGGACTAGTCCAATGTTAAAATAGGCAAAAATATACCACCCGGAAAAAAGTATATTTTAAGCTCATTTATGGAAGATAATACATGGAACAGATGGAAATCGATAAAAACTGCTTAAATACCCACCTTCATATGAAAGTATGTACATACGCACATAATTTGCGGTTTTAATAATTAGTTTTAAAGAAAGATGTAGCCGTACGTTATTTTGGGTTCTTTCCTTTCAAACTGTACGTCTGTGTTCTTTAGCGGAAAAAGGTTTGCGTGCATGCATTCTTGCACGCAATCGAAAGTCCGTTACCGTTTTACGTCCGTTACCAGAACCATATTCCGTAATTTTACGTGCCTGGAATAAAACAACGTAGGAAAAGCCGTAGAAGTTACAACAACATAGTTCTACAGGGTAAAGCTATGTTTATGCCATTTATTATATTTAGGTTAGGTACTGTGGTGCAAATTTTTAGGTAATCTACGAAACAAATTCTTGCAGTTTTGAAAATTATGCCCCGGTCAGATTAAATCCAGTTACGCCTATTAGAAAAATGTCTGTTTACTCCCGTACAAACAACGGGTTCTCAGCCAGTTCGGTATGATATGACGAAGTATATAATAAACATACAGTACGTCCACTAAAGTCCCTTGCCACCCTCTTATCTTCGGAACGGCTGCTGCTATATCCGTAAAAGTGATGTCGAGGTAAAGTGAAGTAGCCATGAGCTACTGAGTGAAATCGCCTACGGTGCCACTTGGGTGGAAAACTGCGGAGTTAGCATTGGTATCTCGAGAACGGAACGAGATAGAGAAAAAGAGATTTACAAAGTTGTAGAGCATCAAATGTAGATTTAGAAACGAAAAGACACCTTGTGGACATTAATGGAAAGAATAGAACAGTTAAAACGCACATTTGTTTTCCGTGATTTCCTACAGTGTAACGTGACAGAAAGATCTTAGAAAAAAAACTAGTTATATCAAAGTTATTTTATTTGTTTGCAGATCACAAGCAGTACCCTTGTATCGCATTGCGGTGTCGTGTTTTGTCCGAAAGATGATAATTTCTCCTTCCGTTCGATTTTAACATGTCTCATTTTATGAAATTACGAAAAAACAAATGCGTGTTTTATTGTATTTTTCGCAATAAAGTCGATAAGGTGTCTTTTCGTACTAAATCGATGATACTCTACAACTTCGTAAATCCACTTTTTTCGACCTATCTCGTTCAGTTTTCGAGTTAGGGATGAAGTTTTTCACCAGGTGGAGCCATAGGCGGTTTCGTTCAGTAGCGCATGTTTACTTTACTGTACCTAGACGCCATTTTTATGAATACAGCAGCAGTCGTTCCGAAGTTAAGAGGGTGGCAAGGGGCTTCAATGAGTATAATGCATATTCCATGTCTTACCAATCAGATTTAAGTAGTTTCAGCATGAAATACTTTAATCTGCTTAAAATGAGACATAATAAATCTATTCATAATATAAAAAACTAGATAACACATTCTAACACATGAACATTTCATGTATAAAAAAGAACGTAATCCTACACTTAGGCATAAAAATTAGCCAATAAAAATATATTCATTTTCACTTTTCATTCTGTAATATTATCAGCTTTATAAGTAAAGCTACTGGACAGAAAAGATGTAAATGAATTTAGAATTTACATTCTTTTATAATATTTGACAATAATAATTTACAGGTGTTCGCGGAAACTATACACTAGTTCTAACGATTAAACGAGGGGTTCACTAAATTCTTTCGCTTTTTAAAAGTTGGTTCGCAAGTAGAAAAAGGTTGTGAACTTCTGCAGTAGAGTATTGAAAAATTGAAGCATAGAGTAGAATATAGGAAAATAGGAGCATGTAGTAGATAATAGAAAAATTGAAATATCGCTTAGAATATCTAAAAACTGGAATATTCAGTAAAAATATAAACGTTTTGGGTATTTCGTGGCTCCGAAAATCAAAATACAGTGTACAGAGAAATCGCATTAATTATTATCGTTCTGTTGTACATACGAGTTATATTTTTTTCAACATAAATTGGCATTAAAAAAAAAGTAAATTGCAATTGTTTTCCGTCTCATCTGCACAAAACATTTCACCCTACATTTGACTAACAATTTGTCATTTATGTGACACTTGTTTCAAATTTTCATATCAAAATACTCACGTGAGTGGTGAAACAGTCTCCATTAACCTGCAAATTGCAACATGGTAAATTTGTTCTCGTCTACCTTGAAAATCATACATATATAGATCAGCCAGACAGCAGTCTGGATGGCGTATTTCCTGCTCTTGCCCCAAGCATTAATTATTGCATACATATTTGCATAACACTTACCTAATTCTAGTCTGGAAACGTGAATGTCGTCTTCTATCACTTTTTTTTATCCCTTAGTTGTTTGGTAACTTCATAGGATTATTGGCTTTCAATATGATTAGAAAAAGGAGGCCTGGTACATTGCAATGATAGAATGTACCCTACGTAAATATATGTAGATTCTCACGTTTCTTAAGCAGAAAAGATTGATTATTTAAGTCGAATTTATTACCATGAATTAAATCCGTTTTTTTTTAATTCTTCAGGGACAACTATTGATCTTGTTACCTTTCTTGTGAGATAATATTTTTCGTAAAGATTTGTATGGCTAATATGCAGTGTGGCAGCTAAAGTCCGTTGTCACCTCAGTAATTTCTGATAGGCAAGAGCTATAGTCATAAAAAAGGGTCTAGGCATAGTAAACTTGCCATGCGCTACACAAAAAAACTACTTATAGCACAACCTGGCCACTAAATTTGGAGTTAACGTTTATATCTCAAAAACGATACAACATACGAAAAAAAAAAAAAAAAAAAGGTCAATACAATGTTACTCGGCATCACCGGTTTATTAAGAAAAGACATCTTGAGCACACTAATGCTAAACACTGAAGGCGTAAAAACGGATTTCTGATGCTTTTGTCAGCGTGTGTCACCAGCCATATTGTACAACTTCCAGCGGGAATTGCAGACCGGCCTCCAGATGAGTATTGTTGCTGATGGGAATCACTTTTAGCTTGAGGGATAAATAAGCTTAATGTCAGTTAAGTGCGATTTTCGAAAGTTCGACCAAACAAGCGTGCGTTTTACGCCTTCTTTCCGTAGTATTTTGCGCGAATTAATAAGTATAATTTTTTTCTTTCTTATTAAATCTATGATGGTGTAAAAATTTGTCAGACTTTTTTCCCGTACCTCTGATCGTTTTTGGTGTAAGAACGCTAACTTCGAATTTAGCCGCCAGGCAGCACAGTAAGCGGTTTCCTTGAGAAGCGCATGGACTATAGCGGGCACAATGTATATAATATATATGTATTAACCGGGGCCTTCGCTATTTGTAACGGGCCTGCGCGTTTATTTCGATGAGTAATCCAAAGAGGCCTACGGATCCTCACCGTCTTCACATATACATCAAGCAATTTTTAAGCTTTCCGATGCTTTGAAACGTTATTTAATGTAGTTTTAAGTCATGACTGTGTGTTACTAATTCAAGTACGAACTCATTAACAGTTTCTTTACTATGATACATACACGTGGACATAAAAGTAAATAGATACATGTAATTTGAAGGAAAAACAAAGTAGTGCTAACTCTCATGATTCATTATTTTAGCTTGATTTTTAATATACATGAACAAATTAAGCTGACTTTTAGTATACATTAAAGTAAATGAATACACAAATGATACAGGCATTTTTATGCATATCTTTATACTGAATGTTTAAGTTTCACATTTTTAAAGCTGTTACAACCATTTTTACTTTTAAAATAAATTTAACTAATAGTTATTAAATTTTCATTTATTAAATATTGTTCAATTAATATATTAACAGAATATATGACGAGGAGATGAAATAGAATTTAAAATATTTGATGATTGCAATTTACGTATAAAAAATTTAAGTATTGCTATACTATTTAATTTTTAATCTTTTGTAAGGCGTAGGTATCAGAAGAATGTTTGCTATAATTATAAGTACAACCCGTGCACTGCCTGTCCTTTGTATTTTAATGAAAAATAATGTAAATTAATTTAACGAGAAACATTTAGAATAAATTGCACAATAAAGGGTGTCCCATAAATAGTAGTACGAACTTAAAGGGGAGATAAAATATATCAAAAGGATTAAGAATCACGTAACAGTGTATGATCGAACACGTTTATTAACTGTTTTTATTTTGGTTAGTTCAAATGAGTTTATTTATCGAAAATTTTACCATTCGAATTGAAAATGATTTATAATTTTCAGATTTAGTTCCATATTTTTTTTTTTCTCCAAAGAAAAATAATAAATTTTAGAAAACCATACTAGGAAATACCACTAATATTCCACCTCTTTTTTTTTTAAAGTGATTATTAACTGGTGATTGAATAAAAATGTTTTCGTCCGTGCATTGCTGTATATTAGGGTTGTGGCCAAAAAAAAACCCTTCTGCACGGCCTTTGAATACAAATTAAGATATAGTAACAGCTCTAAGACTCGAAAAATTTCAGGATTCCTTTTCACAAGTTGCTCTAATCACTGTAGTAAACTAAAAATAAACGATCCCTGAATTAATTATTTTTTATTATAGCCATTACCTAATGTACCTTATTATAGCCATTACCTCTAACATTAAATGGAACTTTGAAATTGAGCATAATGAACGCTTATACAAAATATTAACTTCAATTAAAGTTTCTACATAAACATGTGCATAAATTAATAGCATATTTTACAGTACTTCTGCACTGAAACCAATATCACACATTTAGTGCATTTATAATAAATGATAAATGACATTTTCAACTGAAAGAATTAAACAGATAAGAATGTCTAACTAGTATTACAACGAACGCTTATTTACTAGAATAATAAACTACCGAAGTTAAACGATTTCAGATTAAAATAATTTATAAATAACACATGAATATTAATTCATAAAACATGGTTTATATCCTATAAATTTGTAGAATTTCTAAATAAGTTATACAGGTGTACACTTACCGTTACATTCAGAACTGAAAGTTCGAATTCTTTGTTGATTTATTTCCATAAATAAAGGCGCAATTTTCAAAAAATCATTACCTACATCTAAATCACCTTGTTATTAAATCACTATGACAAAACTATAACAAAATTGTTTTTTAATTATAAAATAAAATAACGTTTATAATACCAAATCGCATACAATCGAACAGCGCAAATGCAAACATTAGGCCTCAATGATTCACCCATTTTTTCTGGTGGCAACGAATAAGCAGGCCCGGTTGCTAATAAAGACGGCCCCGTATTAACCCATTTATGCCTAGTGTTCTTTTTTTGGGGGGACGACATTTTCGCTATTATTCGCAAGCGTTACATATTTTTCCTAGCCTTTGGAGTATTGAACCTCAACTCCACAAAATATTTTAATGACCAAGCGGGATGTTGATATTTCAATTTTTATACATAATAATTTTTAAATAAATCATCGCTTGTTCAAGAATTTTACATCAGAAATTTATTATTGCTGGTATTAGCAAAATTCGAAGAAAGTCGCAAAAATATCTGGGCACCAGTGGCGTAGCCAGAAATTTTTCGTGTGTGTGTGTGTGTGGGGGGGGGGGTTACGACTACTGCAACTCATGCAGTAGTCGTATGCAATGAACAATATATAGTCTGCAATGAACAATATATATGTATGGGTGTGTGTGATAAGGGAGTGAAGAATATACATTTTGTATGGCAAAAAATTTCTCATTGGGAGGGTGGGGTTGTGGCCTCCCTAATCCCCCCCCCCTGGCTACATCACTGCTGGGCACAAATGGGTTAAACGTTTGTGTCTGTCTGTCTTGCAATGTAGATATTTTCTTTAACTGCGAAATTTCAAGAAATATCCTTTTTTAGTAAATTGGTTTTCAAAGATAAAAGTGAAACTTTAAATGCATTCTATAAAACTTTACTTCAAATAAAAAATAAAGGAAACGTAAGATACTGTACCAGAAATTATTGCTTCTCTTAAGACATACAATTAAACATTAATCAAACAATTAAATAACGTTGATAAAAACTTTAGAAATATAAAAAGTTCCTACATCAGATAAAAAAACTATATTAAACAACGCTTTGAGAAAAGTTGCAAAGTCTCAGACTAATCTGCTATCCGATATTTCATATTAATTAGGAGTTATGAAATTGTAATTTCAAGAATCATGAATAGAAAAATGTTTAAACTTTGGTTCCGTTAAAACTAACGGAGTTTGGAAAATATCAGATAGCAACCTTAAAGGATTCTCAAAACTGTAATGTCGCTTACCTGCTATGGTAAGCCTATAGTGGGAAAGGGTGATCTACAGGCATTGTTGCGGATCTAGCAAACCTATGCCTTGAATATTTTGGAATTTTATATTTACCTTGATTAGTAGGGAAGATGAGGAACCACCCAAAAATTTCTGTGATGTCATATCTTTTCAAGAAAGCCATAAAAAAAATTTGTGCAAGATTTTGACTGTATGTTGTGCCGGTGGTACGACTTTCTGGATATTCGTTGAATAAATTTTATTTTCTAGTAATCTAGCATTTTTTTTAACTGTGTAACGAACATCAACTTAGCGATTTTTGTGACATTGTCTCAATTTTGCACAGCAGAGCAGTGAAATTTTATGTTAACGTAATTGAGACTCAACTAAACTTTGAGACTAAAACTCTTGAACCAGTTATATAATACGACGATTGGTTTGTATTGAAAATTTTTTATTTTAGTAATTGAGACCTAAGAAAATTGTTGAGCCAATAATAATATAACGGTTTTGATTGAAAATTGTATGCAGTGAAATATGTTTAACAAAAAATCGGTTAACATGAAATGATATGATAGTCCAGACAGTATGCTATGCAGCTTATTACGAAACTTTTAAAACGAAATTCTTTTAAATTGAAAAAATATTTCGGACGGTTCAGTTTTGTGTTAAACGTTTCTCACTGCATTTGGTAATTGAAACTCGGGAAAACTATTGAGCCAGCAACAAATGGGCCCCATCATGTGCAAGTGGATAAGACATTAAACATGGTAGATGGCTGAAGTGTAAACGTCCCGCTTTCGAGCCTAACCGCGCGGCTGTCGATCTAACGGTCAGGAGTTTTGGTCAGTTTTCTCCAAGTGTAACATGAATACGCTTCAGAGCCCCTTTGAAAGTCCTCCGGCCAAAGCACCTCTCCCGTAGGCAGATGCCCCTCCTGTAGGCTAACTGTAACACAAACAATAATAAAATATTGTTTTGTATTGAAAATAGTTTATTTGGGTAATTGAGAGTCGAGAAAAGTATTGAGTTAGTAATAATAATGACGATTTGTATTGAAAATTTCATGTTTGTGTAATTGAGACAAAAAAAAAAATGAGCCAATAATAAAAAAAAAATTTTTTAATTACTTGTTTACCCTCAAAAAAATAAAACGGTAAACGTAGGTCTAAACGTTTATTTCTGTCACACTTACAAAAAATCTCTCTCTGGGTAGTCTGTCTTGTTTCGTTTCTTGCTATACAAGTAACACAATCAACTGGAAATCGCTTAAAATAAATTTATCTGGCAAGATTTACTATCTTCCTTAGTTTGATGCGAACATCTCGGTTATCAGCCAATGAACATTAGTAGTTAGTTTTGAAAATATCTTTTCCCTGATCAAACTCTCGAGTATCAAATCTTGAGCGATAATTAATTTCTAATCGTAGTTCGGAAACGTGAATGGCATAAAAGTTTGTTTTTTTTTTTCCTTTTTTACTGCGATTCGTTTGGCAACTTGACAAATTTAATAGACTGTTATCGTTGAAAAAAAATGTCTACTGCTAGAAAAAGCAATTTTGTTTATTCGAAGATCGCTTGGAGCTGGAAACATGCTCTAATGACTTCTGTTTAAGCATTTAGTGAAAGCGCTACTCAGGGCACTTTCTCCAGACATGTAAGAATGCGTGTTGTTAAAATGTGATTGTGTGTGAATATTTGTATGCTTATTTGGGTTAAAAGTTGGTACTCAGTAACTTCTCTTTTATGTTAGTGGATACTGTCGCTAACTTTCAAAAAACGTCTTTTTTCTTTCTTTGTTAGTAGCCGTTGTCTCCTTTGAAAACAATCATTGCTTTAACATAGAAAAAAAATCTTATAATACTCTCTCATACATACATGTGTATGGGAGTTATGTAGCCGCTTTATTCTATTTATTAAGAGGAACTATTTTTAATGTCTTTTTACAGTATATAAGTATTTCGCTTAACTGAAGCTATTGAAGATAGGAATGCGAAATTTGGCAAGTATGAGAGGTTAGTAATGTAGGTGTACGATTGTAGTTATAAATAGGACAAACCTGCTCCTGGACAATAAAGATTGGTCGGACTAGTACTGCAGTTACGCAGTACAAACAATTTCCCCCTTTTTTTAATTTAAAAAACTTTCCAATTTTCATTATAAATATATTAACGAATTTCCTTTAATATTTTATTGTTTTCTGTGTTTATTCATAGCAGTTTTATGAAGTAATTAAAACTCTGTAAAATAACATGCATAAAAGGTACTTATCAATCTGTACAAATTGATAAGTACCTTTCATGTGTGTTATTTTACAAAGTTTTAATTACTTCATCATTCAAACAACAGTTTCTTTTGAGTGTTTTGTTTGTTATTGAAGTTTATGTTGTGAATATAAATTAAATGTTATTTTGCAATTCAACGTGACTTACTCAAATTCTATTTGTTTTCAGGTATGTGCACTTCCATTTTCGAGTTTCTTGTTCTTTTCGTTTTGCCCCTGATATGAACGTCAAAGTAAGTTTGTTCTCTTTATCTTTAAAATGGCTGTGAACTACTTGGATTTAACCCCTTAACCTGACGCGCGGTGTTTGCGTCGTGAAATTACCTCGTTTCAGCGCTTTCATTGCTAATCGAAAAAAATATGGTTAAATGGTCCCAACGGCGAAAAAGTGCAGCCTTTGCCATCGATTCCTTTAACTGCCAACAACATATGGCGGTCGATCGAATTGCCGATGGGCCGTCACAGAGCTGAATACTTTTTCTGACACAGTTGGCTGTGCGGGTTAAATGGATAGATGGCAAAGGCTGCACTTTTTCAATGTTGGTCAGTGTGTCCAGTTGGTCTTCTATATTGATGTGAAAATGCTTGCACTGCAAAGGATTAATAAAAGAGAATAAATCTTTATTGCTACTGATGAAGGGTGGACCTTTCTTAACACCCAAAAACGATCCTTATTGATAAGTACCTTTTTGGATGTGTTATTTACAAAATTTTTTAATTTATCTTTTAACACGATTTTTGAGTTGAATATTCTTTTTATATTTCACTGTGTTCGTATAAGTCATGGCGTAAATGATTTTTTGAGTGACATATTCGACCTACTGATGGACTTGAATGAATGAAGTTTTTCGAATTAATCAATTATTAAAGGTATTCGGGATAATCGATTTTGAAAAATCCATTCGAACACTCAGCACGTAGCATTGGAATAGCGCAAGGTATTCGAAATTTCGAATAGAAATCGCTAACGAATTCAGAGAGTTAAATCGCTAATGTATTCGAAGAGTTAAATCGCGAATGTATTCGAAGAGTTAAATCACGAATGTATTCGAAGAGTGAAATTTGAGGAATGAAATCGCGAATTTATTCGAAGAGTGAAATTTGAGGAATGAAATCGCGAATTTATTCGAAGAGTGAAATTTGAGGAATGAAATCGCGAATGTATTCGAAGAGTGAAATTTGAGGAATGAAATCGCGAATTTATTCGAAGAGTGAAATTTGAGGAGTGACATCGCGAACGTATTCGAAGAGTGAAATCGCTAATACTATTCGAGGGGTGTAATCGCGAATACTATTCGAGGGGTGAAATCACGAATACTATTCGAGGGGTGAAATCGCGAATACTATTCGAGGGGTGAAATCGCGAATACTATTCGAAGGGTGAAATCGCGAATAATATTCGAGGAGTGAATTCGCGAGTCCGAGTACCATTCCAAGAGTGAAATCGCGAGTGCCATTCCAAGAGTGAAATCGCGAGTGCCATTCCAAGAGTGAAATCGTGGATCCTTTTCATAAACCACGTTCGATGTCACTGATGTGTAAAATCAAGCCGTTGCTAAAGACATTCAAGACAGAACAAAATTCTTCTTGAGTAACGACAGTAAAATAAGCATAACTTTAGCTAACCGTTAATAGTTGCTTGTTTGAGTTTTATCTGTAGAACTGTTTATTTTCCCTTCTACTTTTATTATTGCTCTTTGACTTTACGCCACTCGGTTTCAGCACTTCATTTCGACCTCGGAGTTACAGCCCCGGGAAAGCAAACTAAAGTTTGCAGTAAATTGGGACGCTCCGAAAGTAAAATAACCAAATTACAATTCTCCTAAAAATATATTTTACGGCACGCCATTAAGTTGCTTCGAATTTAACGGAAGAGTTATTTCAAATTCCTATCTTGCAAATGTGTGTTTTTACTTTTACTTTCTTGCAAAATAAAAGTTTAGCGGTTTTTTTACTATTTTACAACAATGTTGAGAGTGTTCAAGATTTTGGTTTGCATATCCGTACGTGCTCTATAACTGCCTTAAACAAGCATAGATTGCTATGAACAATATGCCCTAGTGATAAAGGCTGGTAAAACTCTATTTATTTATTTATTTACTTACTTTTACAGGAATACCAACAGTTATTTCAATTCATTAATATTTATAGGCAGTCATTGTTTGAAATGCATTTCGGAGACGCTTATCTATTTCAAACAAAACGAAGTTAATATTGTTACCCTTCAAACTGACTCAGTCATTGCTTCCCTGCACAGGACTTTGCATGACTCGCTCTGGTTTAGTATTCCTCGGACGATTAATAAGAGGCAAACTCTGTGGACTTACATATTATACTTTCGACCGCAGCAAATTGCCGTTCATCATTTTGGTGGCCAAAGACCAAATGATTGCCTACTATGCTGAATTGGGTTTAGCGGATTTTAGTAAATGGAGGCTGCGTAAATATTTTCTGTTATTGGTGAGAAGTCTCACCATTTGTGAGGAAAACATATAATGGTAAAAGTGGTTGACGTTATAGTAAGTAGCATACTTTTATACCAGTGTTCTGTTTCGAGATGCTCTTTGATAAAATTAATAAATTCAACTGAAAAGCTGCTTAGTTTGTATAAAAGTGACTGTTTTTTTGTTAATAATTAAAAAAAAACATTACTCAAAGAATTCGGTTGTAAAATTTATCTTTCATATGATACCGTTCCTTTACGCAAGCGCGACAAAGGGCCACCCAGTGGAGCATTGAAAGACCTATCTCAAAGCAACGTTGGAATGTTCTCGTTGCGCCTTGGTCAGGTGGGAGCTAGCAGGTTAAAACTGGGTTCATTATTAGAAATGAAAAATCATGAAACCGTCCTGTAAAAGAAAAAAATTCTTCGTACGTTACGGACTTCAGAATTAAAAAGTCTAAGAGAAAATATTTTCTCTAAATATTCCTTTACCGCATTAGTGTAGTTTATCGTTAGTTATTTATTTAACTCTATTGTAACTATCAGAGTAGGTGTAATGCAGCGAAAACTAATGGTCGTGTACGAAATTTTACATCCTACTTCTCAGAAAATTAATGCTTCAAATAATGGAATTAATATTTTTGCTTGTGTAACATTTCTTAAATTTCAAGCCTCGTTTCAGAAAAATATATACATTTAGCCTCGGGGTTATTCAAATAAAGCCCGAACACTTTTTATGTACCTTGCGCCCCTATGGATAGAGACACGCTGTTGCGGATTTATTTTACAATATACAATATCAGGCCGGCTTATCCCCTTCGAAATTTGACAGGTCAATTTCTCGTTACACGTAATTTCGTTTTCAAAATGTCTCCCTGAGGTCGCTTCATATTTCACGAATAATAATAATAAAGCTACAACAAAAAAGTATTGCCATATTTAGCAGCTACATGACACGCTTAACGCTTGAAATTCATGACACGAAGAGTTAGTCTAGAATATCCAGTAATTTTAAGAAAGGTGAGATTTAATATTTCAACTGGATTAAAATTGAGTGTAGCACACGTCAGTTTAAAATGGTCGTCGTCAATTTTACTCAGCTTACGGAACTTTGTAATGAATTCTTATGTCGGGAGAAATGGGGGGGGGGGGGGGGAGACATAGTCACAAATTTACCCTTTGAAATTGCATTAATTTTAACCCTGGAGTGCATACTGTAGCCAACTGGCTACATTCTCATTTTTCCGTAATAAAAAGAAAATGTTGTAGTTTTTGTATAAATATGCAAATAAATATAGGACCATTATGGAAATAATTTAGTTTTTAAAAATGTATGGCAACATTATTATTTATTATTTATTTATTTATTTGAGGAAACAAGCATGAATTTATAGCGTGTGCATCCATTTCGCTGAACAAATTTTTGCCCGAATTTTTGATAGCTTCTAATTTTTATACTAAATGAAAATTAATAAAAAACTATTAAAAATTAGTAGTATTAAGAATTAGGACTAAATAAAGTAAAATTAGGCCATATAACTTTCCTTTGTTTTATTCCTCATTTGTCACTCCTAGTTATAGGGTGTACATTTTCATTTTTCGAATTTGAACTTTTTCATGAGTTTTCTTGGAAACTACGCGCTGAAATTTTTTAAAATATTTTTCCTAGCAAGAGTAAGCATAAATGAAGTTACAATTTTATTTTCAGCCCATTAAAAAAAAAAAAAATGCATATAAAAAAAAACACAAAAATGACGTTGCATTTTAGCGTGTGGAACTCATGTATGGACTGTTTACACTTAAGCAAGTTTGCTCGGGCAAATCGCTGTTAGTGCGGTGGACCGAGCCAATGCCTGCAGTATACATGCTATGACAATTATTACACTCTATTCTTTCTCTCGGAATGCTAGAGTTAAGAAATGAATTCAAATAATTTTAGTAAAGATAAAAACGTGTTCGGAAGCCCAGTGGTGCAATGGTTAGCGCACCGCGCTGCCATCCCACAGGTCCGGGGTTCGAATTCAGGGCTGGGCAAAGTCGACTCAGCCTTTCATCCCTTGAGTGGATAGATAAAATGAGGACCAAGCTTGCTTGGGGTCAAGCACTAGGGGCTTCGCGTCAGGCTGACCACCTGGCTGAGGCATATGCATCCGCACCCCAGAGCTCATGATCGCGAAGATCACCCCAGATCTCATGATCGGTTAGGTAGCGCAGGCCTTGGTCTGCAGAGGGGCTGTTGCGCCAGTATTTGACTTGAAAAAGTGTTCGAATTCAAGAAAAAGCACTTTCCTTTTTCTCGGAATGCTCTATTCTAAGCTATAGCATTCCCAGAGTTCTAAGTGCATGCTAGAGTTCTAAAATGAATTCTAATTGACATTTAAAATCAAGTTAAAAACGAGTTCGAATACAAAAAGAAGCTCTGTCCTTTTCCTCGGAATGCTAGAGTTCTAAAATGAATTTGTATTCATATCATTGAAATAAAGTTAAAAACGTGTTCCATTTCAAGAAAAAAGCTCTATCCTTTTTCTCGGAGTTCTCGAGTTCTAAAATGAATTTGAATTCAAACCATCGAACGAAATTTCAATAAGCATTCGAATGCAGAAAAATAGAATGCGAACAGTTGATCTGGAATTTTAAAATTGGACCCCCCCCCCCCCTCCTGTGTAAGACAAAACCAAAATTCATGTTCATCTACAGAAGCTTAAAATTGAAGCTGTGTATCAAAACCTATTTAAAAAACAAAACAAAAGATGGAAGGAGTGAAACTGTACACCGGGTTTCCCAAAATCTCAGAAATGGCAACATTGTTTTCTCCAAGTTCTTTTAGGCTGTCAACGGTAAAATCTGGTTTTGTGCCTAATTTGAGAAACGCACTATCATAAGCTTATCATTTCTTCAGTATAAATAATGTAATAAATCACGTTAATGAAGTTATGTTCTGAGTACATTACTAAACATCAGTTTCCATTTATTAGTTTTTTGTTAGTCTAATGTTCTATTTAGTGCCTTTGCAAATTAGATGAGTGGTCATTCAATATACACAAAATAGATTAAGTATCAACGGGCCATTGCATGTCATGTGTTGGGCATAAATTTAAACTTTGCAGTTATCATTTTAAATTAGAACAAAGTAAAGGAAATATTGTAATCACGAAAATTTTCTATGTTAAGATTTTGATGCAAAAATCGATATTCCCTAATCCTGATTTTACTCTGGCACGCTACAGGGTGACATCTGTACTTGGGTATTTACGTATACAGGTGTCCCAAAAACACTTAGACATTTATTCCTTAAATACTAATCATAGACATATACTGTAATAAATTATTAGGTTACGTAAAAAAAGTTACATAATTTTATGGTATCGTTTAAAAATTTCAGAGGATCAAATAAATGCAAAATTTAAATTTTTATACTGTCCCTGTTCATAAATGTTCCCAAATAAATGCATGTTAGGTTTACAGGTTATCTAAAAACAACTAGCTCAAAATATAGAAAGGAATTTCAATCAAAATAAAGTAAAACTTGAGATATCTTTTTTCATAAACATAATTTATAATTCGTAGTATGTTTAAGAGAGCTTCACTAGGAATAGACCATGGGACGCTCGCCCAATAAACACATGGAATTTAAATTCCGTTTGCCATAACTTGGGACTGCACAAATTTGTTATTAAAACCTTCAATTTGGTGCAATTTATTATTAATTGCAATGTTCCCACACTTAATCTTGCACATTGTTTTAAAATAAGTCAAATATACCTGGAACTATATTTCTGTCCTATTTGCAACTAATCTTAGAAATCACCACGAGATGGCGCATCGATAATCTCATTAATTTTTTTTTTAATGCTGCTAACTAATAATATACTTCTTTTTATTTCATATTATGTCAAAAAAAGCATTAATATGCCAATAAATACAGTTCGTATTTTCATTTCGGTTTTATTTCATCACCAATAAATGGCCATTGTAACCTTCCGCTGTTTGTTTACATTTCGACCGGCGGTTGAGCAGACGAACGTAAACAGACATCTTACGAAGTCCTACGTCCTACGTTTTAATTTTGAAAATTTCCAATTTTTTTTTTTTTTAGAATATTGATCTTGAAATATACATATTAATATTTTTATATTTTCACTAGTATAAATTTTTTTAGGAAGTTGAAAAAATTAATAATATTTAATTTACTTACAAAAATATTACTAGATTTATTAAGGATTCATATCTGAATCTAAGTGACAAATATTTTGATTAGTACTAGTTGCCCAACAGGGATTCTACGGCATACCGAATATTTAATTAGTAATTTTTTTATTTTACATGCACTTCTTCATTTTTCATATTTATTTGCATTAAAAAAATAAAAAGAAACTTTTCTAAAGATTTTTAAACTATGAATTAAATTCAAACACCTAAAAATAAATTTTACACTCTAGGTAGAGTTTTTTTTTTTTTTCAAATAATTGTTGCACATAATGTTTTAGTTACTTATAAAATTCATATGCTGTATTTATATATTTTTCTTTATTAAATCATATTCGTCCTGTCTTGTTGGAAGTACTCCACCACAAGTTCAGTATAGGCACATGGTGTGTACATAAAAAAAAAAAACTATTTTTTTTCCCCACAACTTTGCTTCTACAAAAATATATATAATGTACACTTTCAACCAGCTATTTTCTTCATTTAAATTAATCTTCATAGCATTTATTTTCAATAGAAAATGACAGAAGGTAAACACCTGACAGTGTTTCATTTTACCCCACATATCAGGAAAACAATAACACTCTAGGAACAAATAATATGGGACAGAAAGCAAATTTCAGCAAATGTGTTTTATTTACATTAATAACGAACACCAATGTCAGAGAAATATGAAATGTAAATTGGAAAAAGTAATTTAAATAAAAAAATACTACTACATAAGCAATACTAGCTACAAGTTGTCATAAATCAATAAAAATACTACACTAGGGGCATACCTAAAAGTATAATAGTACTTTTTTTTTCTATTTCTAATGGCACAGATAAAAAGACAAATACAGCAAAGAATAGATATGAAAAAATACAGAGAACAGCTGTATCAAATAGTCTATGTATCCAGAAGACCCCCTAGCCTCCCATATATGTCCACAAGAGAACGTTTGGATAAAGCTTGGCAGTGAGCGAGGTGGTAACCCGTCCAAGATCAGAGACTGCAGACATAGCACTTTAAAGGGCATATTTTTTCAATTAAAATGCTATACTACAAACTCTAAATCGATACATATAGTTGATCGATATAAAGAGTAATATTAGTATACGAAAAAGTATTACTTACATTAGGGAATGCAATCCGCTTTTGCGGGATTACAATATCATGGCTATAATTTTCATATTATATGTAAGGTATTGTTTTAGTTATGAATTAAGATAAAGTATTAAACCTGACTGTGCTTATAAACTTACTTTTTCCCACTTTTCTCTATTAAAATTAAGTTTTATTTGAATGAAATGTCAATCCCGCGGGATCCCGCAATCTCGTGCGGGATTGACATTTCATTCAAATAAAAATTAATTTTAATAGAGAAAAGTACGAAAAAGTAAGTTTATAAGCACTATCAGATTAATACTTTATCTTAATTCATAATTAAAACAATACCTTACATAAATATGAAACTTATAGCCATGACATTCTAATCCCGCAAAAGCGGGATTGCATTCCGTAACTTACATTAATTTATTCTGAACATTCGCTTAAATCATCAATACAATCTAAAACGCATCTTTCATTGTTAGAGTTTTAACAGTTACTCTCATAAGAGCAAAACTCTGAACATGCTGAATTATTCAACTTGCAAGTACATTTCTTTGACATACATGCAGTTTTAAGGCATACACATGAGATGTGTTTCAGTAAGAAATCTGCTGCAATAGGCAAGTTACCCCACTGAACAGAAATGCAGTCATTTATAATCCATCCATGTTCAGGTGGGCTTGGAGCATTAATACAATTTTCCAAACACCTACGATAAATATTACATTGATAATTACATCGTTTCAGCCCATTTTCCGAAGTTCTAATCGTCCTTGAAACCTTTTAAAGCGTTTAAATGCTCAGATATTTCTTTTTCTTTGCCATCAAGAAACAACCCCCACTGTCTTAATTTTTCAAAGCTTTTGTCCGATAAAAGAATTAGATCATCATTTATATCTTCGAAAAGATGAATGCAGCAAAATGGGGCGGCAGTAGCACCCATTTCAACGAGCGTTACTATTATGAGCATTAAGAACGATGGGATGTCAACAAACGAATGTACACAAACAAAGGCGGAGTGATACGCAGAAAGAAATGCGGTATAAATAAAATAAAGATGTGTAATTTTACTATATTTACCTAGTATTAATTATTTTAATGACATGAAATGAATTAAAAACTAGCATTTTGAGTTTACAATGTTATTTATTTAATTTAGTAAAAAAATTTGCACACGCCATCTGGTGGCTATTCCATATATGGCTGCAAACAAGACAAAAATATAGATCGCGATAGAGTTGTTATTTTATATAAAACGTGCACCTTTAAGCGTGGGAACAATAAGATTTAAGATAAAATTTAACATTTAGAATAGTTTAATCATGCGTTTGCGTAGTCCCAAAGCATGGTAAACGAACTTGAAGAATATTAATGTTCGTCCCATAGTCTAGAAAAGTAAACTTAAAAAAAAAGACTTAAAAAAATTGTTCTTCAAACTTAAGATTAAACCTTGCCAATCTTTTTTTTTTTTTTTTTTTTCCAGACTACATTCTTCTGTCAGTTACTTTTGACGTGTGCATGTAGTGTTACAGAAAGAACGAAAAATTATTTTAGAAGAATCCAAGAGATAATTAACTTTTAATTAACGAATATAAATATGATTCCCGTAACATTTTCTGACTTCTTTTGACAAAAATAAATTTGCGAGTAAATGTTTTTCCCCCTTAAAGTTCTGAAAAAACTAGGAACTTGACTACTGGAATTTCCCCCACCACCATTCAAATAAATTTGATTCAATTGAGAAATTTCATCTAAATTAATTGGAGTTGCCAGTCTTCTTACAGTTAAAATAATTAAAGTTAGTTTTCAGGAGAATTAAACTGCCTAGCATCATTTATTTCATTAGTACAGACTTTGTGCAGCATTTATTATGCTGTGCAATATTTCACTATTAAATTATTTCAACTGTCACCGATATATTTCTTTATTTTAATCCAGAACGTGGCAATTATTTCTTCGATAACGATAACTATTAGGTTACTGGAAAGTAAATGGCCCTTTTTTTAAACTTAAAATTCAAACAAATAAATGTTAACAATTATTGAATTACAATCGAGCTTTCCAGAGCATACGACTCATATTTGCTAAATTTTAAAGCGAGAATTTTATAAACATTTTCTTTTTTTAACTTCAAGAAAAATGACCACCCTCTTTCTTTGCTTACGTCTTCCTTCTTTGGAGCATTATATTCGAAATGTTCTAAAATCGACTTTTTGGTATTCATGAGTGTTGTGTTTTGGCAGTAAGAATTTTATGGATGGCTATTTCCTTTAAGATACCACAGGATATGTGAAAAGAACGTTTTGCCCCTTAATCTCCCTAAGTTACGAATTTTGAAAGTGCTCTTCAATCTAGCACCTGCGTGCCGAATTTCGAATCATTAGCGTTGGTGGTTCTGCTTAGACAAAATATTTACCTACGTAGAACGGGCAGAACTTTATGGTAGACGTAATAGTTAAGTATTCTCTCGTTATCTTGTACAGGCATAAATCGAAAGCTCGGAATCCATCTTAACTGAGCTAATGTTTTTGCTTCTTTTTAAATCTTGAAACCTCACTCTTTCTTCTGAATGAAATTAGCTCTCTCCGCGGAGTGAAATTCATTCCAATTTGAACTATGCAATTTCACTCTCGTTATGGAAAAAAAAACAGAAAAGCATTTAAATGAATATAAACAAATCTTTTTTAACACTGTCCCCCAAGTTGAAAAGTTTTTGATTGTGGTTTGTCTGTCTGTCCGTACGTTCTCTAACTACCGTAAATATGCTTCGGTTACTACGAAATTTATATATGTTATCCCTATGTACGGTATCATGTACCCTAATAGGAATAGTATGTATATTATTTATATATTTTTACAGCGGCACCCAAAAGAATTCAAGTACATTGCGCTCTATGGCCAGTCATGTTCAAAGTGTATTTAGAGACATTCGGTTATTTCACACCAAGCAAAATTGATGTATGCTATTAAGGATTACAAAATAATGCTGTCCATTGGAATTAGTGTATGTAGCATACACAGTTTTTCTACTAACAGAAATGCTCGGAATTCTAATGTATTACTGTCTGTAACAGTTTAATCATATTAATCCATTTTAACCAAAATAAGTGTATAGTAAATAAACGTTTATAACAGTATATTCTTCACTTAAATTTTTTTACTAGGTTTCGAAAAATTGCAATATTAGTGACATTGAGCTTTTTTTAAGATTATTGGCAAATAAATCCCAAACTTAAGGTTATCTACAAAGTTGATAACAATATATCGTCAGATTGGCACAAAAAAGATGGCAAAGATTCTCATGTCTCTTATTATACTCTTATATATAAGAGTCTATGCGATTGCGCATTATTTGTCTTTCTTGTTTAACCCTTTGAGCGGTAGTTATGCCATAATACCACCTTATTTCAGACTTTCACTGCTTGTCACACAAGAATAATGGTTAAATGGTTCCAACGATGAAAAAGTGCTGCCATTGCCATCGATTCAATTAACTACCAATAACATGGTGGTCGATCGAATCGCCTATCTGGCGTCACAGAGCAAAAGAAGTTTTCTGACATAGGTCAGAATCAGAAACATTCAACTCTGTGCTGCATGTTGCTGGTAGTTAAGTGGATCAATGACAACGGCTGCACTTTCTCAGCGTATGGCAGTCTATCCAGTTGGTCTTCTATATTGATGTGAAAGTACTTGAGCTTGAAATGGTTATATGCAATTTCATGATCTTCAACTTTTCAAGAGTCGATGCAGACAAAAATTGGATCTGTTTTGCGGCCACTTCACACAATTACAATCGTTGCACCCTAATAAAAATACAATTGATTAAAATGGTCAATCAATGAAATTTTATCCTACATTTTAATCCATATCATCAGTTATTTTAACAAAAAAAAAAAATGTACTTTTTGTGAATTTTCATACCAATCTTTATTAATAAAATAAGTGGTGAAATTCACAAAAATAAACAATTTTCACCAAAATGGGACCCTGGAAAACATTCCTGGATCGACCCCTCGTTTTTGCAGTATAAAATACAAGAAGTAAAAAACTTGTCCCGAGGGGATTTTATTTTACTGATATAAATGCTTCATACAAAGTTGTATAATTTAATCACCATTGAGCTTTTTAAATAAAAGTGGTGGGGGCGACTATCCCATTTTATCCTTAATTTACCATTTAAATCTGCGGAGACTGAAGAATTCATGCTTCAAAAATTCCTCAGTCACGCGATCTGCGCTCTTCAACAAAGAATTTTGTCTGATGTAATTGAATACAAAAAGGAGAAAGTGCTAAAGTCTGCGGTTTGTCCCAAATCGCCCATTTAATGCAAATTGAAATTCTCTTGTGTCCTTTATAAAAGGGAATGAAGAGAATATTAATTAAAAAGAAAGTAGAAGAACAGGATTTTTGATTTTTTTTTCCCCCCGTTAAAGACTGTGCGAGATTATTACATCAGTGAGCTACAAAGTTGAGTAAATATAGTTTTAACTCATAAAATTTTCCTAAACTACTGAATTTTCATTCTTTCGTTTAAATTAGCAACATTCAATCAGCTGCAATGAATGTAACCTTATTTAGTTTTTTCTGTCTTTTAAAATTTCGACTTACGGTTGCAACACTCATTCTTGACCTAAAATAAGTACGCTGATGTTTAATATAAGTGTTATTCGAAATTGTCTAGTAAAAAGTATTAACAATTTAAGCCTTTCATTACTCTAAAGTTTAGCACAAATGGTTTTGATTTTTTAAAAATTAAACGATTTTAATTATTTTTAATTGAATTTTGAATGAAGAGTTATAATTTTTTTTTTTTAACATTTCGCTACTTGGATCTAACTTTTTCTCTTCATATTATTTAATAACACTTCATTTGAAGATCAATAATTTAGTTTACATTAATTATTAATCTTTAAATGAAGAGTTATCTATATAGTACTAGCTGACCCGGCAAACGTTGTTTTTCCATATAAATTATTCCTAGGATTATTTTAGTAGAAAGAAATGAGTAACTTATTGTAAGTGTGTGAGGATGTGGTATATGAGTGGAAGAGGCATGGAGCGCTGTGACCGATGCTGGAATATAAAAATAACACAATACCAAACATTTATATTTTTAATTCATTGTAATTTATTCTTTAAATTTATAGATATCGCTACTTACAATAATTTTACTAAAAAATAATATCAATCCCTTAACGGAATAGAGTGAACACTATTTTTTATTATCCCATCTTTAGCCAACATAAACAAACTGGATGGTTTGCCCACTCCAGAGCATACCACGGATAATTGTCCGTGTGAAAAACATGGTGTGCTCAAATCTAAGCCACAAACAGACATAGTTTGTCTTGAATTTATGGAGACTTATTGATAGTCATTCCATAAAAGATTTTGTCCGCCCCCCCCCCTCAAAAAAAAATTTAAAAAGGATAAAAATCTGAAACACTTCCAGATTTTACATACGCACTATAGTGCTATATATTAAAATTGTATCGTAATTTTATGCGTAGTCCCTATTTTTCTTCCTTATTCCATTAAGTTGGAAAGTGTATCATTATTCACGACTGTGTTGTATTTTTCTTTCTTGTTTCGTAAAACCCATCTTTGGAATCGAAATCTTTCTTAAAATCGCCTATTAAAACTATTTTACAATCTTCGCCAAGTATATTACAACTATACTTCATCGTTTTATATATTGTTTCGAATGTGCATCATAATCCGTAAATTATTATCTTCATACATTATTATTTAAAGTAAGTAAGTTCCTTTTGGCCTCGGTGAAGCTTTAAATTCTTTAGAAATAGCCCTGTCTACATTCACATATACTTTTATAAGTTACTGTAAAATAAGATTAAAATTATTATAATTGTTGGTCTTAATACTTTAGATTTAAGAAAAATCTCAAAAATATATATTTATAATAATATTAATAATAATAAATAGAGTTTATAATTTTAATATGATTTGAATAGTTTAAATGGCCATCCATTTTGTGTAGATTGCGTCGTAGCAAAAAGAGTTGTATCATTTTCAGCAGCTGCATTTGCTGTAATCCCTTAACCCTTTGAGGCTCAACCCTTTCCCAATGCTGAAAAAAGGGCAGCCGTTGCCATCGCTGGACTTAAGTACCAGCAAGAGGGCGGACGATCGAAACGTTCATCGCGTGCCACAGATCTAGAGACCCTTTTTTGACGCAGTTGGCTGTGCCGCCTGGAACAGCCAGCTGCATCAAAAAAGGGTCTCTAGATCTGTGGCACGAGATGAGCGTTTCGATCGTCCGCCATCTTGCTGGTAGTTAAGTCGAGCGATGGCAAAGTCTACCCTTTTTTCAGCATTGGGGAATCTATCCAGCTGTTCTCGCATTCTTCCATTTTTCAGCAGATGTCACTGCTGTTAAAATTAATCGTGACAATTTTCTTACGGGAAATGAGGTGCTGAAAAGTAAAGGATTCTCGTGGAGCTATGTCACCCGCAACTATTTTTATAGAAATCAGATCTATTCTTCGTGACTGGAAGGAGTCAAAACGTCAGAGTTGGGTGTTCCCAGTGCGGGAACACTGCGCGTTAAAGGGTTAACTCAGTTAAAAAAAATATCACGAACTAATCATTAGCATCTTGTTTTATAAACCCATTAATTCCCGGAGCAGATGATTACCTTAGCTACTTCTCAGCATGCATATTAAATTTGTCGTCCCCCCGAAATATTTGTGTACCAGAAATTCCTTAGTGACGCCAAGATATGCCCTACAACTTCATACCTCGGATTCCATCGGATTTAATTGAAAGGAGAAAATATGTGATGAAGGGTGAACGGGGTTAGTGTCAAATTACCTTACTTAAAGAGCTAATTGAAATATTTCACGTGCTTTTATTTCCTAGATAACCTCCCAGGGTGGGGGGAGGCAGAATGAGCTGGTTGTGTTTTAAGTGGCATTAAAAATTCAGTTCTAAGTCGAACAATTTGTTTTGGGATAAATAAAGCTTTTACGAAACTAATTATGCTTTATTAAATTTTAGGAATTTTTTTTTTTTGAGTATGTAAGAAAAGTATTGTAATCACGAAAAAATTTGAATTTGAGATTTTGATGGATTTACATGTTTTGAGCTCTTCTCAATTCATGTATGCTGGTGATGCGTGAGCGTGAGCGATAGCTCCTAAACGGTGCATTTGATTGAGCTCAAATTTGGTATATATATTGTAGATCGCGATCGCAAGATCGGTATTGATTTTGATTATTGTAGAATGCATAGTTTTTTTCGAGTGCTACAGAAAAAGAATTCTTTTACGGTCTATGGACAGAAATTTTTGAAAATGCGCTAGGGTCTACACGATGCATTTGATTGAGCTCATATTTGGTATATGGATTATAGACCACAATCGCACGACTGGTATTGATTTTAATTAGTGTTGAATGCATAGTTTTTTTAGAGTGCAACAAAAAAGTTATTTTACTTTGTTTCTTAGAGTGCTTTTTTTTTTTTTTACATTGCGGTCCATATGGACAGAAAATTTTGAAAGTTTGCTAGGGTCTAAACAGTGCTTTTGATTGGGCGCAAATTGGGTATGTATATTACTGGTCTCAGTCACATGACCTGAATAGATTTTGGTGAGACTGCAACTAGTAGTTTGTTCACAGCGCTTCAAAAAAGAATTATCATATATTAAGGCCTATTGACGCAAACCCTTTAAAGCATGCTAGTCTCTAAATGTTACATTCGAATAAATTCAAGTTGGGTATGTATATCATAGGTCACCGTCACACAACCTATATAAATTTTGATGTGTGTAAGGACTATAGTTCTTTTTAAACAACGCTATAAAAAGAATTCTTATACATTAGGGTACATAAACGGAAGTATTTTAAATGCACTAGCGTCTGAACACTGCATTTCATAGAGTTGAATCAAATTTTTAAAGTCTGGTAAATACAGTGTCTGGAAAGTCGAGAATAGTGTCTACAGATTTTTCATAGTGTAAAAAATATCCATCTCATATGGCATAGAAAAAATAATAGTATTCAAGAGAATTTTCATTTTCCATGTACAATATAAAAATTAATTTTACATGGTACTCTTTATAATGTGTTTTGATTGAAAAAAGTGTCAATTTTTTGAGAATTCAGCGTCGATTCAATTTTGCTTTATTTCGTTTAGCTAATTCGTTTTATAGAGGTAAAAGCAAATGGTTCTTGAAAGCTGCAGTTGCTGCCTCTAGTTTGCAAAAATTAGTAATAGAACAAAGATTTATACCGCTGACAATTTACTAATACAATAATAGCTCATCGTAATTTCCTAAATGGCACAGCCAACTCTCTTTGTAACAAAGTTCAAGGGATCCAGAAAAGAACTTAGAAGTAATTTTGCTAAAACGTTTTAATAACATATTAAGCAAACAATTGTTCCGTTAATTTGTTACAAATTAATACGGTAACATTCAGATATTTTCGTTATGTTGTAAAACTCAATAATGAAACATTTCACACCAAATTGTTTAGTTTAAAGTAAATTTTTGTAAAATAAACAGAAAAACTAAAATGACTCACTACTTAATAATATGCACTTTATCTGAAGAATAATTTTTATTTGCAAAACAATTGTATCATTGCTTCTAGTTATAATTCGCATCCTTAAAGACTCTATGCGTATTTAAAAAATCATGAAACAAGCTAAATATGTGAGTTAAGAAATTCGTTTAGTGAAATTCAAAAGAGGGGAAATATGAGGTTTGTCTCAAATTACCTATTTAAAAAGCTAACTTAATTTCTCTAGCATTTTCACCATCAAGGGAAAGCGGAAAATAGAATTAAGTCTACTGCTTTTTTTTTTTTTTTTCCCCGCTTAAAATGGAGTTTTAAAATGCTCGCTTATGTTTTGAGTCGAATAACTTCGTCCATTAGTTATCGGCCCCAAGGGAAATACGCTTGTTAGACCAGAGAAAATTCGGGAGCTTAAATCCAATTAGTTTTCATAAAACTGTAAAATAATTTTTTCAAGCAGCATCTGGAAAATTATGATGATTTGCTGCTCGTGCATTTAATTTAATTTTATGCATTTTATTTTAAAAAATGCTTTATAAATTCGTAATTCGCAACATTTAAAAAAGTATTGTTTTTGCCTTCCGGTTTCCGTAAATAATAGTTTTTAACCCTACAGTACATTCTATAGCAAACTGTTACACTCTCATTTTTTGGTTATAAAAAGAAAATTTGTAATTTTTGTCTAAAATATGCATTTAAAATAAATATAACAGTATTATGCAAATAATTTTTCGTTTTAAAAATTATATGGCCGCACAATTTTTTAGGCAAACAAGCATGAATTCATAGTGTGTTGCATCCAGTTCACTAACACATTTTTGTACAAATTTTTGATTGCTTCTAATTTTTTATTACTAAATGTTAAAAATAAATACAAAACTATTAGATATACTAGTATTAAAATTAAATAAGGTACAATTAGGTTATGTGACTTTCTTTTGTCTTATGAAAGCTATTTGGTGGACACTCTAATATTAGAGTTCAGACATTTTTCATGATTTTTCTGGAAAACTACATGCTGAATTTTTTAAAAATATTTTTCCTAGCATAAGTAAGCTTAAATGAAGTTATAATTTTATTTTCAGCCGATTTTAAGAAATCGGGCATTTTTAGCTTAAAGTTAGTTAGTAAAATGAATCTGTTATTTGGAAGACGTCTCCCTAAATGTGATATATTTCTCTTTAGTATTAGATGGTACTTTTTCCCTTGCTGTGTAATACATTATACATTTGTTAAAAATGCATGAAAATTTGCGGTTTCCCCCCACTCTCTTCGTGTTCTGCATTCAGTTATGGATAGGAGAGGTAGTCTTCTTTTTTGAATCGAATACATATCTTTTATTTGTGTGTCAGCTAAGACCAAAACAGTTCCCTGCTTTCGAAATTTTCTTGTTCATTTCAAGTTGATATCATTCTTAATTTCTGAAACCTTTCAAAAAAGTCGTTACGCTTCGAGAAAACTATCCAATACAACGCCGTTTCATGCTAATATCATTCTGGTACGCCCATTTAGAAGCTGAAGTCTTTCGAGAATACCGCTACGTTTTAATAAAAACTAACCCATGCAGTGTCTGTAAAATTCTTTCGCTTATTTGTTTATTGCTGGCTGAAGTACCCGTTCTTAGTACGGGGGAAACGGGCATTATTTCCTCTGGAGTGCTGCCCACAGCTTAACACACGTTAACAGATAAAAGCAATTGTTTAGATGTCAGATTCCAGGAGGAGATTAATATGTCCAACAAAAGGAAAATAAAATGTGACATTTTCAGCGTTTGATTTCCTGTTGACGATACTTTACTGCAAAGAGAGTGACTGTTCTTTTGGCTTTTTTCACACCAAAAACGAGAATTTGCGAAATTATTTCACTAGTAACATAATTTTTACGCCACTGCAAACAATGGAATTCAAATGCTTTTTTAAACACGTAACATCAAAATAACGTCAGTCTCATTCATGCCTTTTATCTGTCTTACAGTCCAGTATCGAGTATTAGGGAACATTTATAAGAGTTTTACAATAAATAAATAAAAAATCTTAAGGATTTTTAGATCTAAGTCTGAGTATTTTTTCCCCATTGAATTTTTTTTTATGCATTTGTATTTGTTCAAATTTTGAAACCGATCTATCAAACGGTATGGATTTCTATACGAAGTAGACAAACAAACAAAACTACAAATAAATTTTCATTTTTATGTACAAGATTTAGTAATATTTTATATGCGACGTTTTTTGGCATTTATTTATAGTATTGCTTGCATATATATTGCATATACTAAGTATAAATATCAATAAATTATGTGCTGGCGAAGCTGTACTTAAATGGTAATTTTTATTTACACCGTTAAAGGAAAATTTTTATTTTGAAATTACTTAGTTTTTTTTTTTTTTTCTTTTAAGATTCTGTGATTTTATTCCTTTCCGTTTATGAATACTGAAATAAAAAATTTAATATTTTCACGAATATCATCATTTGCTTGGCTTTCAACGATCAAAACAACTTTGCACGTTTCTAGCATGGCAACCGAAGTACATAAAACACACTGGAATGACACGTTATGGTAGCCTTTGGACGTCATCTTGACAATATAAAATGGCCGAAAAAAGATAAATACCATTAAATATACCTTTTTAAAACTACATTAGTATTTGGATGTCATCTTGACACACACAATCTAAAATTAAATATAATTAAATCAATCTTTCTAAGAGTACATTACATTTTGGACGTCATACAGCACAACTTCTCCGTCTAGACGAGCTTGCTTATAAAATTTACTAATCTTTATGAATGATTAATGGCATTTTTTTTTTTTTTTGTCTTTAAAAGGTGTTTTACCAGAAGAGCGATCGTCATGACAGGACTTTTGAACCGCTTTACTTTTTAAAATGAACTAACCAATGATGTTAAAAACACCCGAAAAAAATAACTAATACTTCTTCAGCCAATGCGCTATGGACTAATATTAACAGTAAATTTGTATGTTTCGTTCAACTTTGAGAAAAAATTTATAAGCACAAAAATCACTTTCAAAAGTGCGCCGAGGAGTTACCTGTAGAGGGGAAATTTTGCAAATTTCCGTTTGTTTAGTACTTTTTTCGTGAGTGTTTTATCACTCTTACAGGTTCATTGTTTGTTACAGTTCACAGTGCAACTTGTGAAGATCTATTCTAAAATTTTCAATCTAGCGCAATTACTTTTTTCAAAGTTCCTCAAAAGTTGCATCATTTTCAAGTAGAACAGTCTTAAGAGGTTTTCCCGACCATAGTCATTACCTGAACAAAATTTATTGAAATAATCAACGTATTTTTTTTTTCTCCTCAAAAATCGATATCATGTGCTTGAAATGACTCACTCACGAAATCGAGTAATTAACGACGTTTTCCCACATGGTTTCACTTAATGACGGGTAACGGCCGTAGATGCATTTTGTTTTCTTTTCCTTTTATATAGAACGATGTGAATGGCATGTTTAACATGAACACAGATGGCTGCATACTAAATGCAGTTGTCGCTTGCAATTGGTAACAGCTACATCGTGTATCTAGAAAAGTAGTAAACAGGAGAACAAAAATATCTATCGCAAGTGGATAATATGTTTTCGTGAATATCAGACGGACGAGAAGAGTGCAGTTTTGACTTAGACTTGTAGTTTGAAAAAAATCTCGTGATTTTGCTGCATAAATTAAAAGAAGCCAATATGTCAGGGTTTTGAAAGTTTTTCAGGAAGTCTCTTCACAATAGGTGCTGTGCACAGTAATAAAGGATAAACCTAGGCTCCACCATGGACAAGCGAGTTATCAAGACAGTGGTAGAAGGCTGAAAAGTGTGATATAGTCTGGAGTTCTGGCCTATCGCACGGTGATCGATCTAACGGTCTGGAGTTTTGGGCATTTTTCTCCAGATGTAATGTGAATACTCAGTAGGACTTCTAAAGAAAGCTTCCCGCCTAAGGCAACCCCCTCCAGGCAGATTCCTCTCGTGTAGACTTGCCATAACGCAAAACACGGAGGATAAACCTGTTTTAGTTATGAAACGTTCAGAAAAAATTCTTAAAAATCGAAAATTTTAAAAAATGCATTTATTTTTATACCATGTTCTGGGGAAAAAAATAGGCGTTTTATGACCGTTTTCTTGAAAGTAATACTACCGTTAAGGGGTTAAAAGAAGTGTAACTGGCAGGGGAGTGGATATCGGGATATACCCTCCGCCCCTCCCACAGATTTTTAGGATTCGTTAGCAAAAACTTTATGCCGTGTAGAAATTTACTTATTTCTCTGGATTTATTTCCCATCTCCTTACCGAAACATTTTCTTGGCTACACACATAGTAACCAGGAGTAAGGGAGGTAAAGGGTAAGAGAATTAAAAAAAGTTTTTTTTCTAATGTTGGAAGAAAATATAACGCAAGAACATAAATTATGACAAACGCATTTTTATGAATTCTAGTGTAAATGAGAAAGCGCAATACGTATTTAGTCTATAAAACCAGTAACCTGTGTTTCCTAAAACAGTCATATCAGCGCGTCATTATTAAGCAAAACTTTACTTTTTTTCCGTGTACAAAATGTTTATCTTTTCAAGTAATATACTTTTTTTTTATTTTATAAAAGAAATTTGAATGGGGCTCTAAAAACACGCTTGAAATTACATGCCCCGTTAAGCACTACATCATGCGGTATTTGGTCAGTAAATACACAAATTTACGGGCAGTGATCATTACCCACTTTGTTGTGGTAACGTCCACGGCAAAAACAACAGTTAAGTTGCACGCAATCCAAAAGTTTTCGGATATCAATTGTGGAAAGGGATAATGAATCCCGCATTTTAGATTAGCTTCGAAAAATAAATGATTTATAAATAATAAATGTGCTCGGACGCTGGTACATAAAAGATGAGCTAGAAAAAAAAAAAAAAAAAAACCTGAGTTTTTCAGTTTTTGATCTCCAAACTGTAGACGTGTTCATTTATTTAGTAATCATAATTTTGTGCTACGTGTTGGAGCATGTATTTCTATAGTAGTAGCAGACGTGCTAAGTTTCCAAACTTAGAGATGATCTGCTTCTTAAAGTCGAAAAGCCTGAGATATTTTATGCATATCTTTTCAACATAAAATGCACGCCTAATCAATACTTTTCTTAACTGTCATGTGTGTCCATATATAAACTTAGTATCCTATTATATGAGCTGCATAATGTAAATTGTTTCAAAAATCAGCAAAATAGAAATATTCGAAAACCTAAATACGTATGATACAAACTATTCACATATGAAATTTATGTAGATTTCTTATAATATTAAAATTTAAAATATCTCATTTTTTAACAAAAAATACTTTGACTAATTTCATACAACTTTTAAATTTCTAGCATATTCCTAATTCCTAGATAAATAATGAACATAACATAATGAGCATTCATTTATGTAATATATTTTTTTTTTTTTTTTTTTTTTTTTTGTAATAACTCAGATGCATTATTTCAAATTAAATGCCCTCAGGTTGCTGAACCTGATCAATAAAATTATTCAGAAATTTAAACTTTCCCCAAACTCCCATGAGAAAATTAAGAAAAATCCTGAATCCCAAAATAGTTTTTAAAAGCCCGAGACTCTGATCCTAATCGATCATTAAAACCCTAGGCCTGAAGTGTGCTGGCCTAGAGTTATGGCCTCCGGCACGACTGTCCATCTCACGGTCTGAAGTTTTTGGCGGATTTTTCAGAGTTAACGTAAATACCTGTTAGGACCCTTAAAGTCCTCCACCCAAGGGATCCTTCCCCAGGCCGATAGCCCTAGCGTAGCTTTGTCTTAAACAAGAACTAAAGAAAATAAGGAGCATCCCAATTCGTTCGAATCCTTCATATGTTGTTTCAGCAATATCTTTTTTTTTTTTTTTTTTTTTTTTTTTTTACCACGTGGATCGATTTCGATGATTCCTTTTGTTGGAAAGTAAAATGGAGTCTACCTTTAGAGATAGTCTCAAATGAATTTGGTCAAGTATTAGGGATATAATCATAGACAAAATAATGGAATTTTTTAATGGTACTCCGTCAAATATTTTTATTGCATTGGGATGTTTGAGGCATGATTGATATCGTTATGGTGAAGTAAAAGTGTTAAGGGTGTATTCTATGGAAATATTTCTAGCTGATTGTAATCAAATAAATGTCTTTCTGATATTTAACCTATAAAATAATACCAGTTAATTCTCTTAAATAGAGATAAATTAAATTTCTTCGATAGTTCACCTAGTTGTTTTAACTCGCATTCTAGAGTGTGTGTGTGTGGGGGGGGGGGAGGAGTTAGCCTTTTGCATACCCCGCACAGGGACTGATTTCCAGCTGCCGTACATTCGGGGCAAGACCCCAAACAGTGGCGGCTCGTGGGTCATTTAAAAGGAGGTTCACAAAACAAATTTCGAAAATTAAGTATGCAGATACGACGTACCTTACAAATTAAAATAGATTTGCGTTTCCAGCAGTTAAAGGAAAACAATGCACGGAACTGAAAGAAAACAAGTCATCTTTGATCTTACATTTCGTCTCCAAGATAGGTTTTAGCAAAGGTGCTATCTTGATTCATTTTATTTCAATTTTTTTTTTTTCGAAGGATAATATTGAAAAATGCCTCTGCTTTAGCTCCGAAAAACGTCTTTTACTCCCATCTTAATTATTTACACTAGTTTGTAAAAAAATAATGTAGTGAAAAATGATAGAAATAAAGAAAATATTAAGAAAATGAAATAAAAATTAATTAACCAACTGAACGTAACAAGCCAAGGGAAAATCCGGAAGCGATACCGCAAAAAATATGACCCTGTGTGCGCAATAAAATTGTGCGAACGGAATGATTTCATCACTGCCGTACTTCTTCTCGGCTTCTGATACCAGAGAGTGACTCAGAGGGTAAAATTTTCCGTTCGCACGCACGTGCGATTGATTCAAGACTGTGCTGTAGTAACCTATACTATTAGTGCGTTAGCTATAATAAGCCCATTTAATAATAGTGGAGGGAGGGGGAAGAGAAAACTCACGTTTTAAATTCACATAAATCTAGAAGTGTGCTTAATACTTGTTTTAAATTAATAATGTTTATTCTTTAGTTTTTCCTTTGGGGGTTCATGGGCTCAAATGGAGGAGCCGCTACTGCTTGTGTAGAGATGTGGGAAAGAAAATTTTCTACGGAAAATTTTCGACTATGTTTTCCCTGAAATTTTTCAATGTAAAACAGACAATTTTTCATGGAACATATTTGAGCTTTCTATATTTTCTTTTATTAGTCAATTTATGTACTATATAAACAAAAAATAGAAGTCATAAATCTAACATTGTTATCTACATGAATAATATTTAAGTTTGATTCTGTTTCATACTTTCAAATTTTGCTTCTACTTCTGAGCATGACCTATCAAAGGCATGCACAGACACAATAATCTCTGTTAGTAGTGGTAATTCTGATTTAGATTACCCCATGCTCTCCAGTTCAGAGAGTGACCCAGAAAGTTTGTAGAAAAAATTGTGATTAAAATATCCAAAATAATATTTTGATTTACTTTTTTCCTGAAAATTATTATTGCCAAAATTTTTTCTTTACCCCCCCCCCCCCAAAAAAAAAAGAAAAGAAAAAAGAAAAGAAATATGCAGTTATTTTCCATTTCAGCTATTCATAGATCAATTTAATAAATAAAATATTTTGTCCAATATAGTATTTTTTTAATGAATTACTGAGACATTATATGGGTAGAATAATTATTAAAGAATTATATTTTAAATTATCAGCTTTATGCATGATTAAAAACTTTTAAATCACAATTTCTGTGCTTTGTTAAAAATGTAATTTAGCTTATATTTTGCTGAAAGGGGGAAAACTCAAAAGGACATCCCAGAGTTGATAATAATACTCCAGTTTTGTTTACTTGTAGCTTCTAGTGAATGCGAGTTTAATATTACAATACCTTATTGTGTTAATGGCTTATAAAATTTTCGGAATAGTTCCCAGAAAATTTTCTGTTTCAAAATTTTCCGGAAAACCCACAACTCTATGCTTGTGAGTACACAATCGTTGTTCCCCTGTGGCCCCAGATTTTAGGAACAGTCAAAGCCTGTCTGGTACACAACGATGGAGCTAGAGGTTTAGTGTTTGTAGACTTACGGGTATTGTCCTGTCTTTGTAACGATCGTAAGATATCAGTAGTACTTAACAGAAGTAGGCCTGCGTAAACATTCTATCCACATTTTTTTTTCCATTTTCATCGCGACATCTGTGCGAACATTTGAGCTGCCCCCGAAATAGACCGATGTGACCGACATACACAGACCTTTAGCTTTTGTTTATGGCCCATAAAAACTTCAGTTTCGGAATAACGACCTCCCTTAAGCCGTAAAAATATACGCGAACGACCGTACGTATAGTATTTGTCTGAGAAGGTGCGGTACTGCATGTAAATAGGCGCCTTACTTTCCGCTTGTGAAAACTGTAAACTCGTTGAACGGTTGCTGTCCGGATAAACAAGGCATCGCAGTAAATTGGTTCTTCTCAGCAAGTAATATTTTGAAACGAAGTGGTGTATGTATGTAAAGGGCAGTGTCGTAGTTAGGGGGTTGCAAGGGAGGGACACCTGTTCCCCGGCGCAGCACCCAAGAGGCCCTAAATTGTGTATAATTCTTTCCCCTTTGAATTTTAGCAGGTAAGAGGGGCCGTAAAATCTTTAGTTGGCCCGGGCACTGAAAACCCTATATACTCCTCTTATAAAGGGTGGGGGTAGTAGCGAGGAAAAATTTCTGGGGGGGGGGGGGTGTCCGAATTCTAAGGTTCCAAGTGGCAGGTTTTTCAATTTAGTTCTACAGACTAAAATCTTATTGTGGAGGCAAATACAACGGGCGCTTAACTTCATATTTAATTTTTTATTATATACCCAAATTGAATTTCATGCTCTTTTGGAAACGTGGGGAAACTTTTCGCATTCGAATAATTTAGTTTTACTCCCTCGAATCGTATATCAATGCTTCATGCACCGAAAATAATTTTATTTGTGAAAAAATTAAACTGGCTAATCTAAAAAAACTATTTTAAATGAACTGGAATCGCAATTTTCCTTTCAAAGCCTGCGCTAACCGTGACCTCAGTATGACTTCATTTTCACTTCAGACGACAGGCGCCTAATTTTGTCACGCAAATGGTAAACTTTTCTTAGCTGAGAAATAAAAATGAGCTGAAAATAGCGAAAAATTGCTTGAAAATTAGGCAACATGTGTATTTTTAGATTTTTAAAGTAGCAGATATTATTTTCTTTCTTTTTTTTTTTCGTGTGTGTATAGTGAAAATTTTAAGCGGGTTGTACAAACGGTGTAGATGCTATTAGGCTTTTTGTGCTTAGCTTTTTAATCTTTTTGGAGTAATGGTGGTGAAAGTTTCATCTTCGAGTGGTTGCCCGGAATTGTTAGAATCAGCGATTAGCGTAAGTATATAGTAGGATAATATATGTACCTGAAAAGTTCGAGAGTGTGTTGAATCTTCCAAACTCCCCCTTGGGGGAGGAGCAGTCTTGTTGGGCAAAGAATTATATGAAAAATTTCGCAGAATTCGGCTGTATGATTAAAAAGAAAAAAAAAGCGATTATTAATCTTGAATTAAAATTTGAGAGTGTAAACGGCAATGTAAAAGAATTTACTTTCTGGTGCCCTGTAAAAAAAAACTAGGTTCTACACATACCATTTTTTCGTATGCCAATGGTTTGCCTTGCCAAAATTACGAAAGTTAATAAATACGAAATTGGGCACGCGTATGAATTCTTTTAGCGCACATGCTAGATTAAATAGCATTTTCCAAAATTCGTGAATTATAGGGGATAAGGGACCAACACGTTCTCTTCACATATCGTGCGTGATTTTAAAAAAGAAAAGAGATATTCATAAAATTCTTGCTGTAAAATACAACACTCACGGATGCTCAAACATTGATTTCAGAACATTTTAAGGAGGGTAGACGTGAAAAAAGGGAAGGGTAACCATTTTCCCCGAGTAAAAGAAAAATATTATTTATAAAATTCTCGCTTTGAAATTTAAGGAATATGAGTCCTATGCTTAGCCACAGATTGTTTGTAATTCAATACTAAAAAATTATTTGCTTGAATTTTTTCTTTAAAAAAATCTTTCAGGTACACGTAATAATTTAATCCTTTTGGGGGCCGTAGACTGACGCCTACTAGGCCTGCATTGAAGCAAATCAAGCTTAAAACTTACAATAAATTCATCTTCATTGAAAGCTACTCAAAAACTTTTCCCGTAATTCAAATAAAGTGGATACCGCTTTTTGCACACGTTTGTAGTTCAAATGCTTTGTCATAAATTTTCCTTCAATTGTTATTGTTATAGTAAATAAAGAATTCATTCAAAAAATTTTACTTTCATTTGAAAACTGCTTTCAAACTTTTATTATGCTTACCAAAACTTTTCCGTTTAACCAATTCTATCTTTTAAACGGATTTTCCTTACTGAATTCGCTGTTTGCGAAAGAGATTCAGCCAAGTTCTTTCCGCTGTGCATATATTTGCACGTTATATTTGCAGTAATGCCCTGTTATTTCGCAGAATTGCTTTTAAATCTGCTTTTTATTACTTTTTTCAAATTTTACCTGGTGTATTTTCTGAACAAGCTTATGCACGTGTGAACCCCTCATTAAATTTCGTGCTTTTATTAGGATTACTTTGAAATTCAATTTTTAAATTGGAAACTTTCTACAAAAAATGATTTTCACAGCTGAATTTCTTTTCGGACATTTTATTTATTTTTGGGAGTGGAGGGGAAGGTTGTTTGAATAATTTGGTAAAAGGGAATTGCAAAATCTAAAATATATGTATCATTAAAATAAATGAACATCTCCATTGTTACCAAGTGAATTGTGCTAGAAACTAAATACTTATATAAAGCTTAAACTTGGATGCCATTCATAATATTTACCTGTTTCTAGTGGATGGGGATTCTGTACTTAAAAATACTGTTTTAAGTGCACATGAATAGTACTAATATTCATCTTTCTACCAGTATCTATCAGCATATTTAAGTGCAGGCAGCCAATATGGCTTCAAATAAGATTTTCCAAATACCAATAACATAGGGTGTCCCAAAATTGACATAACGTACAAGCAGTACATAAAGTATATAGGATAGACTTATGTATGGAATAGCACATCGGGCAAATAACCTGATGGCTTTGCTGGCGCTATACGCTGACGTGGTCGAAAATTTCCAGGACCATTTCGAATAAGTGCGGCTGAGTTTCGTTGATGAACATCCTCCTTCAATTCTCGGGTGGATGTGGGCTTGTTGACATAGACCTTTGACTTCAAATAACCCCACAGAAAGAAATCCAGTGGTGTTATATCACCTGATATTTTCTCATCATTCATCGTCAAAATCATCATGAATCAAGATTTCGTTATTTTTGAAATGCTGTTCAACAATGAAAACGCGCTGTTCTTTCGTATAGTGGTGCATTTTTGCTAACCCTAAACTGTCACGTGTCAAAATGTTTTCTTTTTTGGGGGGCTGACAACACTAAGTTAATTAATTTTTTATTTATTTCAAATCTTGCGTCAATTTTTGTACACCCTATATAAGGTAAATGGAACGTGTTATAAATTTTGGGACACATAATTCGTTATGTTATTTTATTTCATGTTTTTTTTTTAATTTACTTTGTAGGAAAAAATATGCTCATAAAAGTTTTAAAACAAAATTAATTAAATAAACCTCTATTTTTTTCTCCCATGTCAGAATTTTAGCTTCCCCCCTCCCCCACCCGCTTCAAATTTCCCTTTAAAAGTGCTCGGAGCAAGGCACCCTCCCCTGCCCATCCTTGGCAGATAGCCCATGCGTTGCTTGGCCATAACATAACACAACACAACTATCTTCAAATTTAACGGAAAGCCAAAAACGTCAGACGCATGGATTATGATACACTTTTCAACAAAATGAAGAAAAAAAAAAATAGACAAACAAGCTGAATTGATAAACATGTTTTGAAAAACTGACTTTTGTCAGCTTGAATGCTGGACAATTGAAGAGTGCTCAATTTCTTGTTCTTATGACGTCTTGAGTCCCCTGCTCTTAAATTTAGTGAGAGTTTAATTTGGACCACGACAGACAGGCCATAGTTACAAAAAAACACAATGTACGATAATCTAAATCTCTTCACCATGGCCGATTGGATGAGGCACTGAATAGATAGATGCTGAAGTGTGGAGATCCAGGATGCTGGCCTACCGCGAGGCTGTCGATCTAACAGTCTGCAGTTTTAGGCGGTTGTTTTCAGATGTAGCGTAAATATACGTTAGAGCCCCTTAAAACGTCCCCCGCCCAAGGCCTCCCCTCCCCTGGGTAGATACCCCTCGCCTTAACACGAAACTAAGTTTGCCTTAACACGAAACAGACAGTGTAAGCTTAACTTTCATTGGAAAATTACTTTTTTATTTATTTTTGAGCAATTTTCATTTGTATTACCGACACTAAAATCAAATATGTATTTTTGAACTGTATTTTAGTATCTATAGCTACCAAGATAAAAACAGATTCTGTTTGGCTCTAGATCGCACATAAACTACCAAAATTCACAGAAATAAATCTAAGCATAGAATTCGTAAAATTCTGAATACATTACTCGAAGTCAAATTTTTATGTTCAATAATTTTATCATGACGTTAGATACAGTTCGAAAAATCGATGGAGCATAAAATTCGATCGTTTGAGTCCGGAACATTGGAATGTTTTATATATTCTCCGGAAGGCAATCTCCAACTCCGAGTACCGAAGTTCTAGGTTTGTGATACTCCCAAGATAAGTGTATTGAATTTTTATCTTTTATAAGCATATTTCCGCTTTACATTTTCAATTTAACCGATATTTCTATCGGATATTACTCCTCAGTGCAAAACTGTCCCAACCATATTACAATTGCGTTTTCCCATTAACCCTTTAACGCGCAGTGTTCCCGCTCTGGGAACACCAAACTCTTGACGTTTGACTGTTGCCAGTCACGAGAATAAATTTGATTTCTATAAAAATAGTTGCGGGTGACATGGCTCCACGAGAATCCTTTACTTTTTAGCACGTCATTTCCCGTAAAAAAAAGTGTCACGATTATTTATAACGGCACTGGCATCTGCTGAAAATTGAAAGAATGCGAGAACAGCTGGATAGATTGCCCAATGCTGAAAAAAAGGGGCAGCCGTTGCCATCGCTCGACTTAACTACCAGCAAGATGGCGGACGATCGAAACGTTCATCGCTAGATCTCTGTGGCAAGCGATGAACGTTTCGATCGTCCGCCATCTTGCTGGTAGTTAAGTCGAGCGATGGCAATGGCTGCTTTTTTTCAGCATTGGGAAAGGGTTGCGCCTCAAAGGGTTAAAGAAACTTATTAACTTGTAATCCATATAAATACAGAGTGTCCCAAAACGGTGGTAACTGGCTTTAATTCTTGTTCTAGAGATAAGTGGGCAGTGTAAAATGAAAAAAAATTCAAAATAATGTCGGATGTAAGACTATGTTAAAAAAAAAACTCCTCTCGTTAATTTTTAAAAAGTGACACTTTTTGAATTTGTATGCGACCCCCCGTACAAAGGAATTGGGGGAATTCCGAATTTTAGTAAAATGTGCCCCATACACTAATGAGGTGATGTATAAGGTGCTATAAGCATTTCCTTTTTAAATTCATGTAAAGACCCCGACCACATTTGTTTAAAGATATCTGATATGTTTTATGATGAAAGGCTGAAATTTTGTACCTCACCTTATTAGTGTATAGGGTACATGTTACTAATTGGGAATTTTCTTGTACGGGGGTCGTTCACAAGTTTAAAAAGTATCACGTTTTGACAATTAGCGAGAGGAATTTTTTCTCAACGGATGTTATTTCCGACCTTATTTGAAACATTTCTTCAGCTTAAATTGCCTTCTTATCTCTAATAGACAAAGAATTAAAGCTATGATAAGCCAACGTTAAAACTTTAGCATGAGCTAACGTTTAAAAATTTCATTTTTACAAATTGATTAGCATGATAATTATCGATTAAAAATATAACATTTTAAACAAAATTATCAAGAAAATAAATGCATATTCAAATTATGATTATGTTTTCACATTACTACTGTGCTGATATCGCTTTCTTTGCGCTAAATCTGCGCCATTTATCGATACGTGCATGAAAATAGTGTCCCCTGCTCCAGTATAAAAGGTAGCCTATTTCACTCAGTATACCCTGTAAAACACAAATTCCGTGAAAATACTAAAAATGTACTGTCAAATCGGACGCCAGTACTATTTCTGTATATTTACGGAATTTTATTCCTTTAAATTCCGATAGAAATTCCGTTCAAGAGAAGCGTTGGCCCTTAATACACGGATATAGTCCTGTATTCAAATGGAAACGGAAAATTTCCGTAAAAGTTTACGGAAAACTTCCTGTAATGGTAAGGTTATTATTTTAGAGTGTCGAATAATATAGACGCATAATAGATACGTAGTCGGATATATAGATGTTTAGTCGAATAATATAGATATCCATTGTCGGATAATATAGATTTCGAATGTATCTGCTGTGCACAGATATATTCTAAAGTCTTGCAGATAATTTTGTGGTGATTTGGAGTTTTTGTGCAGTTTTTTTTTTTTTTTTTTAAGATAGATAGTTAAATAGAAAAATGCATTTTAAGTGACTAGAGAGCAAGCGCGTTGCATAGACTTGTGTATGAGACATGTTCATATACGCTCTAATTCAGTTAACCAAGGGCTATTGTGAATGTGTTAGGTGCTAGTTCTGGAAAATGCGAGCAGATAGTTTGTTTTATTTATTATTATTATTTTTAATCCGACTGTGGGTATAAGCTATTTCCATTCCAATTTTTGCCCAAATGCGTCGAGCCGCGTTTCAGAGTGAAAAAGTGCAAACATACAAACTTTTGCATTTATAATAGTAGTAGGATTTCAGTATCTGAAAATATTACTCATCATTTTTGTACATCATAACTCAGCAATTATGCCCGGAGAATCCCTTGCATAGAATGCTTTCAGGATATCTGTTTACTCAGTCATACTTTTAATTTCTCAAGGAAAGTTCGCCATTTCAATTTTATCACCCGTCTACTGCTTGGTCATAAGTTGTGAACTTATCAATATTTCTTATTTTTTCCAAGTGTTTCCTTTTTCTGATGTTAGCTGCCATGCCTTATCTCCTTTTTATCTAAAAATTGAGTTTTTCCTGTTTATTTTCCTCGTTGGCTCTGGGCGATTTTTAATGTAGTGGTTGATGATAATAGCTGCTTAGTCTTTTTTTTTTATTATTATTATTCTCTAGAAATTTTCCGTCATAAAGAATGAAAGCTATTTATAATTGACTAATAGCTAAAACCTACTGTGTGGAGGCAATTATACACTGGGAGCTTGAAAAAAATATATTTGACCAAAAAATGTCCACATTTAATAAATTTAATTTTAACCCCAATAAAATAATTTCGTATTTTATTTTTAATATTATACCGAAATAACGTTGTTTGCCACTGTTAAATTAATTATAAGTTAAAGGCAACATGGAAACGAAAATCTGGGTATTTTCGTGAAGCTATTTCAAACGCACTGAAATCTCAAAAATTGCAAAGTAGAACATTTAAAAATGAAACTGGCGTAGATGCGATAGCTTTTGACATTTCTACCCAAATAGAACAATTTCCTGAAGTTAAAAGTGGCTCAAAAACAGGGAACGGGTGGATTTTCAAATTTTTAATGTAGTGCATATATTTCTTTCATAATTATGAAAATATCCAAGCTGATCGTACCAACAATGTGGACTTCTATTACATTTTTTTTTTTTATTAACCTCTTTTCAGTCGTGGCGTTAAATTATTTTGGAGCGGCACAAACCGGAATTGTTACAGAATCGATGAGTTAGAATTAGCTTAACTATACAGGTTGTCCCAAAAAGGTGGTAACTGGTTTTAATTCTTTATCCATTAGAGAGAAGAGGCCAGTGTAAATTTTAAAATATGTTCAAAATAAGGTCGGAAATAAGACTCCGTTAAGAAAAAAAATCCTCTCGTTAATTTTCAAAAAGTTACACTTTTTAAATTTTTATACGACCCCCGTTCAAAAATATTCCCAGTTAATAAAATGTGTCCTCTACACTAATAAAGTAACATACAAAATTTCAGCGTTTCATTAGAAAAAAAATCTATCTCTAAAAGAGGATGATCGTGAGGGCTATACATGATTTTGAAAGTAAACGTTTATTTTTAAGAGTGGAATGAAAAATATTTTGTTTTATTTCTGTGCGACAACTGAAATGCGATCATCCAACGGGATTTTAATCCTTCGAGAGCCATTGGAAAGTGGCTTAAATCAGCGTTCTATTTCTCTTTATGTATCCGCCACTTTTTAGAATATAATTCTCAAATTTTGCACATAACCTCATTAGTGTATATTGTCCATTTTACTAAGTTGAATTTTTTTTTTTTTTTTGCACGGGGTCGTTTACAAATTTAAAAAGTATACCTTTTTGTAAACGAACGAGAGGAATTTTTTTTAAGTCTTTTTCCGACCTTATTTTGAGCTTTTTTTTTTATTGACACTGTCTACTTATCGCTAATATATAAAGAATTAAAGCCAGTTACCACCTTTTTGGGACACCCTATATATTAGGATTATATAAACAACCTATTAATCTGCACAATCGATATTACTGCATGTCATCTTGACAACAGCAAACTAAGGTCGCTCTTTTACAAAATCTCTCAAAATATAGAAATAGACAAAGTATTTAAAGTATAAACTTACAGCGTTTTCTACATCTTTCTTTACTTACAGCTACTGTTATTGCTTTATCGACCACTATTGCGTGTTCATCACATTTAACTTTAAGCATTTGTGTAAATTCGCACTACTTGTGCACGCGAGGTTGGCATGTTCCAACCTAAAATTTGTCTACTTTTTTCATTTTATACTTTTTTTCCTTGTTCTCTAGTAAAATACTGAAGTTCTTACGAAGAACGTTTTGTATATGTGCAAAAGATCTGTACACTGAAGGAATGATCTAATATAGTATAAATAGCTAAAAAAACTCTTGGACAGAAATTTTGGTTTCTTTTTGCATACACGTGTAAGTCCGGTGATACTGAGTACTGCTGTGTTTAATTTTTCGGAACCTCCTTTTTTTTTAAATTATTAAATATTTTGTTCCGAATTGGTATTTTTTTTCGCATATCAGTTCGTATCCACCGAACTATTGATCGGACATATTTTTATCTTTGCATCATCGAAAAGTTCTTTCGACTCTGAAAACGATTAAATTAATTTAGATTCTCCAGCTTAAATTTTTAATTTTTTAGTAATTTTTTTAAATGACCAATTGTTGTTGTTTTTTTCTTCATGGTAACATGCAAGTAACATGCAAAAAACCTATATAGTTTAACTCTCAGAAAATTTCACGGAATGTTCTTTTCTCAATCGTTTAAAAAAAAAAAGTTAAATATATTAAATATCTAATTTTCGAAAATTTTTTAATAAAAACCAGCCGCTAGTTAAACCATTTTTCCCCCTGAAGCTACGACAATTACACCACACTTTCCGGTCATCTTGAAGAACACTTCTTTCTCAGCATAAAGGGTGACCTAAAAAAATTAAATAAATGTGGTAATATGCATAAATGTAATAAATTAAATAAATGCATTATTACGTAATAATATGTATAAAAAATTCGAACTTTTTAATCAAAAGAGGACTAAAAGGTATGAAGATTTGAGAAAAACTTCAAAGCTCAAACACTTATTGCAACAAATGCACCATAGCTTATCGATCATCAGTGGAGATACTTAAAAAATTCATTAAATATTATTCTCTTTTAACGTAAAATAATACATAATGTTTAAAAGCTTGAGTCGTTAATGCTTCTTTTGATCAAACAGAAATAAGTAGTTAAGCATCTGAAGTTTTTAAAAATTTAATATTATTTTAAAAGGAAAAAAAAAACAGTCAGTGCGCATAACACGACAGAATACACCTGCAATTATTTTTAATGTTTGGAATTTCTTCCCTAGTCTACGTTGCAGTCTTTGAGTTACGCGAGCCCCTCGCGTAAGTGAAAATTTCGCTTTGGGAAATAGAGTGTGTATGTAATATATATATATATATATATATATATATATATATATATATATATATATATATATATATATATATATATATACATATATATATATATATATATATATATATATATATACAACTATTTGAAACAGCTGCATTATTATTTTAGACATAGTAGCATAGTAGTATTTATAGTTTCTATATTGTTTATTCATTACTGTATAATAATATAGTTGGGGGATGGCTTAAAACACAAGCATTCCTCAAATGGTTTTAAGACATTCCCCAACTATATTATTACCATTTACCACATAAATTAATGAATAAACAATGTATTTAAAAAAAAAAAGTTACTCAGTATAATACTGTACGGTATTGTAAATGCACAAAATATGTATCAGTAAGAGACAGAAAGACATAGAGTACGGTACTGTACATACAGTTTATACTTGTAGTAATAATAAAGTGCAGAACTTTAATAAACTATGCTGTACTCTAACAATAATAATTACTGTACAGTGTGACACAGTTCTGTAATAATAGTTATAACTGTACAATACCGTACAGAGTGATATTGCACCACGCGCTTCAGCTAGCGTTTCTTACTACCGTGTTTACTCGCTTACTAGTCGCACATTTTTTGACAATTTTTCGTGGTTAAAGTCTAGGTGCGACTATTATGCGGGGAAAATTCACTACATAATATTTTAACTCAAGCTATTTTGTTCTGCTTCAAAACGGGGGTGCGACTAGAGCCTGATCATAAGTGGTCTGGACCCCGGGACAAGAGGTTATTTTGGGACCCCTATATTATCACAAGCATTTTGACTTATTTTTGTTTGCTGTTGCATTTTCCCGACATAAAAATAAAATATTTTTAAGGAATATTAAAATTGAATTAAAAATTACCTATTTATTTATACTTATTTAGAACAAGACTATTTAAAAGTGATTTTAATATTTTTTTTTTTTTTTTTAGTCCGTTTGTATTATTAACGCATGGGTGCTCTCATTCAAGGAATGGCAATTACGAGGCAAGGGAGCAAAATTTCTCGCTCCAAAAAATTTTCTTGATGCACCAAAAAGTTCGAAAGTTTCATTCCTTGATCATGAAATAAAAAATGTTAACTGAGGGATATTTTGTGATAAGCATATATATGGCCATACCATACGTTTCAAAAACTACTAACTTGCTTATTGATCCATGAGTCTTAAAGACCATTGAATTAGAAGAACAGAACTCTAAGTCCATTTATTGTTAAAAATTATGCTATAGATATTACAAAGAAAATTTAGTTGCAAAATATTTATTATTGCTGTATCTATGAATATGTAATAAATCATGATAACAATAAATCGGGTGATTTGGGGGGCCCTTATTTTTACGAGGCCCTGGGCTATTGCCCCGCATGCCCGTGTGATAATCAGGTTCTGGGTGCGACTATTATGCGAATAAACACGGTATTGGCAAAAATATAGCATGTTGCGGGAGAGGAATTACCATTAGCTCTCAGGTACGTTACTGGTGAAAAACTGGCGAAATACGCAATTCGAGCAAGACAAATTCAAATTGCGTTGTAGCTGGAGTCCACTGTATTGCTCCACGTCCTAACACGTGACGCTTCCATAGCCAAACCTGCTTTTTCTAATACGTATTCATTGTTTCGTTTAGCGGCGTCTTTAGTTTTGTTTGTTTCTTGAAATAACTCCATTCTCTCATCCTTTCACTCTCAAGGTCGCATGCTTAGCAGAACACAACCCTATCGCTTTCACGGAACCGGTTAATTTCCTTTTACCTGCTCTAAGTCTTTTTACTTTTTAGCCTTTTATTTTTTTCTTCCTTTTGAAAGAGGCTTTTCGATTTGAATGAAACAACGGATTGCCCTCCTTTTTTTGCTCCCAGTTTAGGTTGTTTTCACCCCGGGGCGGTTTAGCAAAAGCGTCGTCCTTCCATGCGGTCGTTCGTAATCGGTAACTGCAAGTGTTTTGATGACGTATTTATTATTCTGCGTATCGAACGCGTGCTGTCCTCACTGTGAGGATACAACGCTGACATTTTGGCCGTTTTTGATTCACGAAGAATACATTTCACTTCAATTAAATACTTGAGGAGGACATCTAGATAGAGTGTCGAAAAAGTGCAGCCGTTGCCATCGCACGATTTAACTATCAGCAAGATGGCGTTCGATCGAACAGCTCAGTGCGTGCCACAGAGCTGAGGAACATTTTTTGACACAGCCGGCTGTGTGAAAAATATTCTTTAGCACTGTGACGCGCGTTGGGCGATTCGATCCAGCGCCATCTTGCTAGTAGTTAAATCGTGCGATGGCAACGGCTGCACTTTTTCAACATTGGGAAATAGTTGCGCGCCAAAGTATTAATGAAAGGTCGTGTTTTTTTTTTTTTTTTTTTTTTTTTTTTTTTTTACGCGGCGTACCCTGTCACAGGTGTAATGCGCTGCCGCAGTTTCCGTGAGAATAGTTTTGCGGCGGATCGGTGAGAATAGTCAAGGGCGGGTGTATTATAAATTTTATTTGTACAGGAGACTCATCACATATTTTAATTACGAGGGGCGTCCGGAAAGTAAGTTTCACACAGCCAGTAAAAAGGCACGAAACATTATTACCTAGAAAAAATAACTGAAAAAGACACAGCAATATTTCAGCTACTTTATCAACATAAAAGCAACCTTGTCATACGGTAGGATAAATTTTTGTACTCCAGTTTCAAAGAAGTTTACCGCCTGAGAAAGGAGCCAGCATGTCCCATTCGTTCGTAGTATTCGTGAGTGGAGAAGTGTTGACCGGACAGGAATTTCTTCAGACGGAAGTCACTGGAAGAAAGATTGATACTATGGAATGGTACATACTATGGATTGATACTATGGAATGGTATCCATCCTATAGTAAAATTCCTGTCCGGGCAACACTTTTCCGCTGAGAAAACTGCATACAACTGTGACATTCTGGCTCCTGTCTCAGGCGGCAGATTTCTATAATACTGGACTGCAAAAACTTATCCCACGGTATGACAGGTGTTACAGTTCAGGCTGTTCACATGTTGAGAAGTAGCTGAAATATTGCTGTATCTTTTCCAGGTAATAATGTTTTGCTCCTTTTTGTTGCCCTTGAGAAGTATACTTTCCGGATGACCCTCGTAACTGACCCTTGAATCTCTTGCTTCAAATGTAATAGTTGTCGCTGTCCTTCAATAAATGCAAACGCTGGATGGCGTTGTTTAATTAACACTAACATTACAGAGAGTAGTTACAAAATGCATACACAAATTAGAATACAAAACATATAAAGATAATATTTTCTAGCCTATGGGCCCAACAGCAGGAGTTCGATTGCTACTCAGATGTTCTTTTTGCCATTCGTGGGAGCTGTCGGATTTTTTAAAAGGACGGCAAAATGTTAGAGCAACTCGCGTGCGCACATACACACGCTTTATAGCTCACGTTCACACCCACAGATTGCCCCATTTTTGTTAGTATTGTAAAAAACAAAGTTTTTTGTGCATTAACAAGAATATTTATGTAGGTGTTTTAATGTTGATTTCCCTCCTTTTCTGAATGTTGGAAATCACTTTGTTCTCAGTTACCTAAATTTCCTGCTTTCCTATTGGTCCTGGAAAACGCTTTCTTCAATCCTGACTTTTTCAATATAAACAGAGCAAATTTTTGCCATTCTCATTCTATCATAGCTGGCGACTACAATGTCCACCACTTTGCGTGGAATGGGAAATATAATTGCAAACGAGGTATTGGACTACTTAAATTTCTACTTTCGAGTGACTCGAAACTTGCCTTCCCTCATTCTCCAACACACTTCTTCAATGGTGAATCCTCTATCATTGCTCTTATTCTACACAAAGGTATACAGCAGCACCTTACGTGTCATACCATCAACCAATTCACTTCGGACCACTTGCCGGTCCAATTTGAACTTGACACCAATCTCTTTATACGACCTGATACCAATCTTAAAACTAACTGGGATTCATTCACTGAAACCCTCATAAACAAACCCTTTCAGAGCGTCAAACGTGACACTGAACAGGACATTGAAGGTGAAGTAAATCGCATTACTAAACACATTACAGACGCATTTAATGCTGCCACTTAATCTGTGAAGCATAATGAAACAATCCAAGCTACCTGCTGTCATCAGGGGACTTATTCACAAAAGGAACATGGGTAGAAAAACTTTTCAACACTCTAGACATCCTGCGGACAAAAGTGAATATCATCGCCTGCGTGCTATGGAACAGACAAATCTCACTACATAATAGACAAAATTGGACTTCATACATTGAGAGTTTGTCACCTCATGATGAATCTATCTGGAAGGATATTAGAAAGCTAACTATCAAAAAGTCCTCTATTCCCTCTCTCAAGGATGGGAACACCTATCTCACACAAGACCATGACAAGGAAAACTTACTGGCAAGATCTTATGCAAAACAATTTTCTAACCCAATGAATGAGCCTGATCTTGTGGCGCACTTTGAAAACATTGAGACCACCACAAATAACTTTCTTCACTCTCCACCAAGACGCACTATTCAATCGACTCTCCCGTCGGAGGTCTATACTGTGATTAAAAACCTCAACATCAGAAAATGCCCTGGCACTGACACTATTTCAGCGCGCATGCTTAAAAACTTACCAGCTAAAGTCCTCATGTACATTACGTCGCTTACCAATGCCATTTTCAAACTTCATTACTATCCCAGTGCTTGGAAGGTGGCCATTGTCTGCGCAATCCCAAAGCCGGGCCAAAATAATTCTGACACTGCTTCTTTTCGACCTATCAGTTTGCTTAGGTCTCTTAAGTAAAATTGTCAAAAGAATCCTCTTAAACAGAATTCACTCACACATCTACAGTGAAAACTTACTCCTACTTGAAAAATTTGGATTCAGAGAGAAGGGCACAGCACTATGCATCAACTTGTGAGAGTTGTTGAAACTACACATAATGCTATCAAAAGCAAAAAGAAAGCTGCCGTGCTACTTCTAGACCTACAAAAGGCTTTTGACTAAGTCCTCCACAATGGCCTACTCTTTAAACTCCATCCTCTGTGACATACCTGATATTCTTTTTTAAAAGCAAAATTGGACACTCAAATACGACATGCCCATTGATGTCTGCCATCGTGGTCAGAGGACGAGCTTTTCCTTCTACTTCTTCTACCTTTTCACGCCTGATTATGGCTTGACTGAAACTTTGCCCTAACTTTTGGGCCACCATTACATGATTTACATTTACACGCGCATACAACACACTGGAGATTAGCGCACTGAGCAGGTGCTCCCACAAAGTCCCATTTTTCAGTCAGTCAGACCATTCTCATTTTAGCACTGACGACGACGGCACGTCTTACGTTCCGAAACTAGTCTGCTATTTTAAATTTCTTATTGGTGCTCTTAAACGTTATTATTTCAATGCTTATTTACCTTCTGCACCATGCTGCGTTTTCATGCTTACGCCTAATAAGTTGTAAATGCCCTGTTTTGTATAGGAGAGGTTACTGAAAAATTAGACAAATTACTGAACGACAGGATAAAAATTAATGGTCGCATAATGAATAACCTACTTCCGTCCAATGTGCTTAGTAGAAATTACTTTAAAAAAAATCCCTAATGCGTGCTAACTGGAGAGGCCACCGTCATTGATTTTCCACTTAATGGTCCTCCGTTCCATGCAAACGGGGTAGGGCCCGTGAAATTATCTGTAAACAAAACATCTTGTTTCCGCGCTCTTGAGAGTTTGCATTTGGCACTCTTACACCACACATTATCGTGTCGCGTGCTGTTGTGTGAAGCGTTGCCAACTGGGATGTCACAAGATAAGCTATCGTGTTTACGTGTCTCCTTCGAATTAACCCAACCGTCTGGTGATTTGGTATTTAATAAAAATATTCCACCGTGTTTGTTCAGAAGAGCGGCCGATCGTATTAACGATAATTTTTGTGTTTGTGACACCCAGTATTACTAACCCGTCTGAAATGGTTTTGGATGGTTTGTTTTTATTGAACGCATAGGTGCAATCGAATGTTAACTAGTGTGTCATAAGCTTTGGCTCACCACAGTCCGCTGTTTAAAAAAGTTCCTTAGCTGTGTGGCACGCGATTGGCGATACGATCGATCGCTATGTTGCTGGTATTTAAATCGAATGATGGCAACGGCTGTTACTTTTTCGGTGTTGGGCAGTATTCCTAATTACTCTACAGGGTGTCTCAAAAGGTCGTTGCCAAACTTATTATGCTTTTCTGTCAAAACATGACAAACAAGATTTGCGCAGGAACTTAAGTCCGGAAATGCAAACTGCGAACACTAGAGGGCGATGCTCGTAGGCTTATGGAATTGTAATCATTTCAGTCTAGGACGCTGCCGGAGACGGATGAGTTGGTTTACTAACTCAAAATTGGCTGATATGTATAGCATGTATGATGACGCCCATGGGAAGTCATAGTTATAAATAAGTCATTTAATAAAAGTCATACATGACATCATTTCTCCCTCCCCTCTACGACTGCGAACATTGCGCTCAAGGTACATCCATACCGCCGATCGTTCATTCCCATCCGCGGCTCTCCGGCAACGTCCTATGCTGAAATGATCCAGGGTTGCCAGATCAAAATCTACGAAAATAGCCAAACGGCTTCTGAAAATTAGCCAAAAATAGCCAAACCGGCGATTGCAGCGCCATCTTTCGGATTTTTAATAAAGCTTTGCTGAATATGAAATTAGAATAGAGTATGATGAGTTTTTTTTTACATAAGAGGAGGGGAGAGGCGACTTTCTCTCAAAATCTATTGATTTAAAACAATTGTTTAAAAATTTAAAGAGAAACTTATATTTTCTGCTCTTGAATTCCGCACATGCTCAACCCTCAAATAAAAACAAAATCGGTCATGCGGTAAGGCAAACGAGCAAAACAGGTACCTATTAATTACTCAAGAATCTCTCATACAATACAATAACAGGGTGTCTACCGCTCCGGAAAGTCTGGAAAAAGCCGGGAAATTGGAAAATGGGTCCGGAAAGTCTGGAAAAAAACGGGAAATTGGATAATGGGATCATTTTTTTTTTAACCCTTTCTCACTAATTGCCAGACTGAAACCGGAAGCAACTGCAACGCATTTTTGGGACCGCGAAAGCATCAAGCGATGTGTTTGTATAAGGATGGGAAAATGGGGGCTCATCCATCGTGAGGGAAGAGTAAAAGACAAATTAGCTTACTTGGTAACTTATAGCTTAGGACCGTATTTTCAAGAACAGTTAGTTAATTCTATCAGAAAGTGTGACTGCTTCTGTTTCTCAATTGATGAAAGCTTAATCCTGTATAGCTCAGTTAAAATTGATTTCAAGAAGTTGTACAAAATATGCAAATATAAAGACAAGAGAGGGGCATTGTGCAATTTCCCAAAGTAAATTGCATTGGTCAGGAATTTTTTTCTCGGATTTTTTATAATTCGGTGACGAGAGGGTTAAGAGATTAAATCTACTTATTATCGGACAAACATAAATTCAAGCAATTTTTTAAATAAAACTATTTCCGCTTTTGTTTATATTATCATGTTTTTCTTATTTCGGCTATCAAAACTTATGACTTTTTTTTCCCCTGTCATTTTGCCTAGCACCTGCGTTTCTATTTTAAAATTATCTTCGTCATTTTCTTTTTATATTAACGCTGGATATACATTAGGGCTATTATGGTTTCGTTTTCGTTTGTAAAGCAGGGACGGACTGATACTGTAAGCAAGGTAACCATTGCATCGGGGCGCCGTCTTCGAAAGGATTTTCTTTGGGCGAAAGTAAAGGGGAGCGCCTTTTTACGTTTGCAGGGATAGCACCAAGTACCCTAGTCCTCCCCTTTTTTCTGTAAATAACATTTTATGTAATTCCCCAGTTTCGTTCTCAATTTGAAATTTGTAGAAAACTTCAGAGAACTATTTTAAGTTATTAGATGTTTTGTTCAATATTTTTAGTTTTACAATATAGAACACAAAAATGAATTATAATAATAGAGAATTTATGATACTAGATTAAGAAAATTCTGTTGTCCACGCCTGTAAAATTCGAAGATTCTTTGAATAATTCTTTGCTACGGGGAATGAAAATGATGTAATGAATTCAAGTCCATACGATTTCTTAAAATTCATTATGCAATTTAAGCTCTTGAAATTATCTTTATTTCTTGCGATAGCTATAAGCATTGCCAACCGTGACGTGAGATAAACTTCTTCAAACTTAAGTTTAAAAGAAAAAATACTTACGATCCACAATGAGTACTCTAAGATTAACCAATCTGGCTACAGAGCATAAAATAACTGATGCAATTTATATTGATAGTATTATTAAAGATTTTGCCATGTGGAAAACTAAGATAATAAAATTTTAGATTAAATTAAAGAAGTTTTACTTTTATTTCTCATTAACGATAATTTTTAGAAGTATTTTTCTCATTAACATATAGTTTTAATCTTTTCAATAAAAGATAAAATAGACAATAATTTATTTATATTTGTATTAAATAAATAAATTCTATTCTATCCCTTTTTTGTGTTTTTCGCACTTCAAAAATGATGGATGATCTTCATTATCTTGCTTATATCATGTAATTGACTATGGTGATTTTCAGTTCTGTGGAGTATTGCAGTTGGTAATATTGCCGTTTGTTTCATGAATTTGCTGGTTACGATATACATATACAACTTGTTTACTCGTGTAGTAGTCGCACATATTTTGGGGCAAATTTTTCATGGTGAAAGTCTAGGAGCGACTATTATGCGGGGAGAATCTACTACATAATATTGTAACTCTAAAGCTATTTCTTCTTCAAAACGGGGATGCGACGATTATGGGAGGGCAACTATTACGCGAGTAAACACGGTATGTATAAATGTTTCTTTTAAATATACATATATATATATATATAATTATTAAAAATAAATAATAAAATCTAAAAGTATACGCAATACACATCATGACTCCATTTCAAAAGTAGTTGTAACTAACCACATCAAAAAGTAGTTGTATTTGTAGTTATATACATTTTTCGAAAAGTAGCAGAAGTTGTAGCTCACAACAAAAAAAAAAAAAAGTCGTTTTTCCCACCACTGCGTGGAAAGAGGCATATTTGGCATCTACCTCGAGCGGGAAAAACCTACGCTACGCCACTGCCTTTCTCTCAGTGTCAGTGTTGGAGTTGGTTGTGCTAACTGATTTTCTTTCCTGCTAAGGCTGAAAAGTTTGAATTGAAAATTTCTGCCAAAAACTTATCGAGTCAAAAATGCTAAAAAAAATAACCAAAGTAGATAATATTAGCCAATGTCTTGCAACCTCGATAAAAATAGCCAAAAATTAGCCAAAACCGGGTTGGCTAATTTCCTTATAAATTTTCTAGCCAAGCGTGATCAAAAATAGCCAAATTGGCTAATATTAGCCAAACCTGGCAACGCTGAAATGATCACACTTCCATAAGCCTGCGAGCATCGCCCTCTAGCGGTTGCTGTTTGCATTTCTGTACTTAAGTTCCTATGTAAATCTTCTTTGTCGTGGTATGACAGACCGGCATGTTAAGTGCGGAACGACTTTTGCGGCTCCTTGTATATCGATGTGAAAAGGGTTAAAAAATAAAATTTTCGCCTACGGATTTCTTTTTTAAATCTCAGAAACTATTTTTCTTCAGTGGCTGTCTTGTTCCGTTAAGGAAAAGGAGAAAAAAGAGAAACCACGCAAAATATTTTAATTGGCTGATGTTTGATCACGATTACCGAGCTCAGCACTTGACAAATATTGAATTTAAATATTTGCTCTATAAAGCTTATCTAACATGAAAAACTTCCGTAGTTAATATTGTCAGAAGACAAATATAAAATACGATTACCTCTCCTGTTCTGTCGATTTGTCTGTAGATTAACGCATTTACCACCTGTTGCGAAAATGGTGTTTTTTGTCTCAACTGGACTACATCAGCCGGAACAATTGTTTGAGCAGCTTTCTATGCACCGAATAATTTCCTTCACTTAACGAGCAGCATGTGTTTCAATATTTTCAATTAGTAGTTGTAGAAGTAATCAGGAGAGAAGCCAGGTAACAGCTATTCGCCAATTTATTGTTGCGTTTTCGGGCTGAAGTGAGTAAGAGAAAAGTTTTCAGGTAATAATGCTCTATATTTCTTTATAAGTTAATTGAAATTAGAATGAGTTTGTTGGGGGGATTAAAATGTAATATGTTTTTGAGTAAAATCTTCAGTGGAGATTTTAAATCTGACTGTTATGTTAAATTTCATCGGGCTGATTGAACTTTCAACGTTTTCTATCAAAGATGGTACAATGGTGGCCGAGTGGATAAGACACTGAGCATTGGTAAATGGCTGAAGTGTAAAGGTCCAGCGTTCTGGCCTGCCGCGCGGCTATTGATATAAAGGTCTAGAGTTTTAAGACGGTTTTCTCCAGATGTAACGTGAATACACGTTAGAACCGTTTAAAAAGTCCTCCGCCCAAGGCATTCACCTGAGGCAGATAGCACTTCTATATCTTTGCCTTAACCATAAAAAAACATTTCCATCAAAATTTAAGAATAACAAAAAGCTGGTATAAAAAGGTAAAACTAATTAAGATTTTTTAATAACGATTAAAATAGATACTTTTAAAATGTTTAGAAAGAACCTTTTGCGCGAACATGTTTGTTTCATTCCTGAAAAATGCCAGTGGAATCCAATGAAATTCTGATTAATGGGGACCAGGTAAGCAAAATTCGGTCAAAAAATCGATTATTATTTTTTCATTGCATTAAATACTTTAAAATTTTATCTTTCTAGCGACATATTACACTTGTTTATCTGAAAAACAGAAGCATTAGAAATTTTTATATTTCCTCAAGGCACTCCATAGTTTATAAGCCATCTAAAAATCTTTAAAACGGATTTTCTCAAAACTAAGGATTTTAGATTCGTGTTCGTTTTTCTCAATATCTATTAAACTTATGAGCTCAATTTTTTTCATGACAGATATATCATATTATATTACATACTTTAACGTGGCGGTTTGTTAATATATTGAGAATTATTCATTTTAGGCAGCACTATTCTATCAAAAATGCAAATTTAAAAGTGATTTTCAGTAAAAAATTAATAATATTTTAAAATTTTTATTTAGAATAAAACTGACGTGTTAAAGTATGTAAAATATGTTATTCTAACTGCTGTTAAAATTTTCTACCATTATCTTTTACCATTTCTGAGAAAAAGGTACATAAAGTTGATGAATTTAACATGGCGGAGATAGGGCTTACCCGGTCCTCTTAAGTTAGATGTAAATTAATTCAAACTAATTGCCCAAACTGTTTTAAATATTCATAGATTTGGGACTTTGAGGATAATCTTATAAATATTAGTCCCTTAAAAATGGATTAAGAGTACAATTTAGCAGGAATCTTTTAAAATTACACATAAGTTGTTTGCTTTCTATACTATTGCCAATATACTAATTCCATTCTTTCTACACTTAATGCTGTCAAAAATTCAGGCTTTTTTAGAAATTTGCACTACGTACTAATCCGATAACGACGGGTACTTCAGCTAGGGTATACATTTTTTTTAAGTTAAAGAAAAAATACACTACAGTCAAATATCTCTAATAGATATCTGATACAGGGATAAACAAAAGAATTTTAGGTTCTAAGAACTCATCCAAAATAAATATTAGCGTCTTATTTACGTTCACTTCTTTTTTCCCAATTATTGTGGCAACAGCATATCCATCGTTACTTCTTTGTATGCCCTGTTACTGCCAGCGTTTGCGAGCTAACATTTAAAATCCTGAAAAATCGGGAACAGGACAGATTTTCAGATTTGTACTGTGTATTTTGCTTGTGTATAGAATTTTTTCAAGTTGATCCGATTAATGGTTTAGATTTTTATTTCTTTAACCAGATTTTCTGGTTTGTATTTAATTTGTTTTAACCTTGATCAAGTCATAGAAACAAAGCACTGCCATGAACTATTGCATTAATGAATTTCACCTGTCCTTTTCTGGTACGTGGGTACATGAAATTTTTACGACTCTGCTCATGTTCTTTCTAGAAAAAAGTAAAACTGAATTTTTTTTTTCGTACATGACTTTTTGTCAGCAGACCGGAGAAATATTACCTATATATTGATTTTATCTATTTCGATCGAACACGAACTGAGTTATTGGAATATACAGCTATTGGTTATTGCAGCAGAATCTTTAGCTACCTGTTAAATTGTGATATCAAGAAAGACTGCGCTAAATTGGGATATCGAGAAAGAGTGTTAAATTGCGATATCGAGAAAGACTGTGTTAGAGTGCGATATCAAAAAAAGACTGTTAGAGGGCGATATCGAAAACGGACTGTCAGAGGACGATGTCGAAAAAGAGATTATAAGAGGGTGGTATCGAAAAAGACTGTTTGAAAGTCTGATGTAAAAAAAAAAAAAAACAGTGCCTTAAAGAGCGATGCTAAAGAATATTGTATGGATTTTTTTTGCTTCGTACACACACACACACACACACACACACAAAAAAAAAAAGAGTTTTCGGCTCTCTCTTTCTCTCTCTCTCTTTATTTATTTATTTTCTTTAAATCATATTTGCTTATATCGTTGCAAAGAGGCAACTGTGGAAAATTTGCTTCTTCGCAAAAAAATTACTTCGATGCAAAGTTCTTTGAATGCTCATCTGGAGTCTAGTGTTGAGATACAGGTAGGTTTCTTGTCGCTCTTCTAACTATGGTAGGTGACAGGTTAATTATTCGTTTTGAAGTATTGTCTATTCAAATGAGGTAGACATATTTCTAAATATTTTATAAACACAAGTTTGGTATCATTTATTTTTATGAATTTTACAAGTTAAAAAATATTCAAACAATCGACTTGAAAATATTCAAAATTCGTATATGTTATCTATGTATAGTTTTATAGAGTCTGGGAAGGAATAGACTGAATGAATACATTTAAAGTGTACTGACGTATCAGCCCGTCGACAACGCCACTTTGGCTAATAAAACTACTTTATTTTTGGCAATGTTACAAATGACGATGTATTAAAGAAGTAAGAGGCTGCAACAATCATGTAGAAATGGAGTTAGCAAAATTAGAACATTTGAATTGCACAACAGTTTTCGTCATTGGCGCTCCATCACAGTGCTTGAAGGGGATTATTGACGAAAGTGGCCGACGGTCTAATAGATTACCATTTAAAGTTTCTATTTCTTTTGGAACGACAATCTTTAAGTTGATCGAAATTTTATAAAAATATTTTTCCGACAGGTACGGAAACTTTTATTTATTAGATAACAATAATGTTAGTTCATACCCTGGATTAAAACTTACTGTTTATTTTAATGAAAAAGTGTAAAAGTTTTGGCATGATAGCGTTTTCGGTGGATCGGGGGGGGGGGCACTTCATGAAATGCGCTCCACCAAACGAATCACTACATCCATAACTGCTTAGTTTATTCCTTTTACATGTCGCACGTGAAAACCATCAGGTAACCGTAATCGTTGGCACGTTCTTATAAAATGGTAGCTTAGAAATAATTGAAAGAGGGTAGAGAGAGTAACAAAACTCGTAAAAAGGAGATTTCTTTAAAAAAATACGGGGGGGGGGGATAAAGAGAAACGAAAAACTCCTCAAAACTAGAAATTTAAAATTGAAATTATTGAAACTTGCTTGCATTTTCGAAAAGAGCAAATAAGGAAGTACACTAGAGTGGCTCTGATCCGAATTCTCTTAATTAGAGGTAACGCTAAACTTTCTGTTCAAAAATAAGTAACTTTATATTCCTTTTTGAATTAAACTACTGAAATATTTAGAAAGCATTTATAAAACTTTTTACAGTACATATTTTTTTTTATACTTTTAAAAGACAAAAAAAAAGTGTAACATTAAAACACTAAACATTTATAATATTGCTTTGGATTTTGTAAAAAAATTTCATGAGCTATAATCTGTTGGAACTTCGTTAAAAATTTGGGGTTAACTATCTATATTTTTTCTCGCTTCTTCATTTCCTATAGACTCTCTTCGAATTTGGGTAACTTTAATCCTGCAGTGCATACCATAGCAAATTGGCTACACTCTCATTTTTTGTAATATAAAGAAAATGTGTAGTTTTTGTCTAACAAAATATACATTTAAAATAAATATAAGACCAGTTTAGGAATAATTTTTAGTTTTTAAAAATGTATGGACCATTACTTTTTGAGGAGGGAAAAAAAGAAAGAAAAAGCATGGATTCGTAGTGTATGCGTCCAGTTCGTTCAAAAGTTTTTGATGAATTTTTGATGATTTCTTATTTTATTGATAAATGAAGATAAATACAAACTATTAAAAATATTCGTATTAGGACTAAATAAAGTAGAATTAGAGTATATTGCTTTCTTTTGTTTTCTAAGAGCCGTAGCGTGGGCATTCTAATTTTTCAATTTGAATATTTGTTTTCTCTGGAGAACTACATGCTTAATTTTTTAAAAATTATTTTTCCTTAAGTTTCATTTTTTGCCCATTTTAAAAAACTCATGCATTTTAGTGTTAATCCGAAATATGTTGATTTCTTCCTATAATTTCCCGTACATATATTTAAAGGAAACTGACCATTGTATTATACTTTTGCGTGGATTATTTTGCCATATTGGTTTAATCCATACAAAATTTTGCGAAGACTACACAAATTATTTAAAATTTAGAAATGCAAAACTAGTTCTGTTGATAATGCCAAATATTTTAATTTATTTTTTCAAAATTAGCAATACTGTAAGTATAGGTAAAAGTGTTACATTTTACCGGCACTTTTAACAATAGTTTACTGTAACTTTTAAACGCATTTTATGCTTTTAGTTAATTTTTGATGAATTCGTGCTAAATTTACCAAAATTATTAGAAGCAAGATACACGCAGTTAAATTTTAAAATCTTATATATGCGTTTAGAAAATTTCATAAGATAACATCATTGCCATTAACATGTAAAAATCGTTTATCTCGTACCAAAAGTATTTTTTTCAATTTTAGTTACATTTTTATACAATTTACGTAAAATTACATTAATTATGGAAAAAAGTGTTAAAAAAAACTAATTCCATCATACATTTGCAGCAACTTCAAGTTATCGAAAACCTTGATATCTCGAATGAATATGTGTTTTCCCTTACAAATTGATCCCCTTTTATTTCATCTCGAAATTTCGATACTTCGAATTTTTCCGGTGCCCTTTCGACTTCGAGATATTGAGGTTATACTGTATTTGAAAATTTACTTTTTAAATGTCGAAATAACTAATCCGACAGTATTTCATTCATAAGGAAAAAAATTGAGCTTTCCAGGCTGTTTTTTTTTAAATGTCAAAACCCTTAAATTTTCTACAATGACTGAATCGCAAATTGAATATTTCGATTACAGTAAATTGAATTTATCAATAATATTTCGCAAGGAGCTTTGAAACCAACAATGTCACCTCCGTAAAGACAACTTCTTTAAAAAGTAGTAGAAAATTTATAGCACGCAAACGTTATTCTAATCGAACTTATATAATACTGTAGTACAGGGGCGTAGCCAGGGGGGGGGGGATATCGGGATATATCCCCCCCCGAAATTTTTGAATTAGTGATGAAATTCCGTCTATTTATACACATATAAGTTCATATCCCCCCCCCCCCCCCGAAAATTTTTCCAGGCGCATATCCCCCCCCGAAAAATTTTCCGGGCTACGCGCCTGCTGTAGTATATTCACCATAGATGATAGAGATCGTGTAAGCTTCTATTGTATTAGTGTATGCGCCATATAAACGCCCATAAAACTCCATCCCTGCCTCTTATTAATGGTCCCGTAAAGACACTTCACTTAAAGTTATAAAACTAGTGTCTGCGTTTAATGTTATTTTACCGCAGCAGTAGTAACCCCCTAGCGAATTTCTCCTACGTATAAGAAGGTTCTGCCAAAGCTTTACTAAACCTTGGCTTGATTAGAAATCTACAGTAAGTGTACAGGGGGGAAAATAAAGTAAAAATGAATGTTTGCAAAACAGTGTTAATTTTACTTTCCTATCTCGTTTTCGTCTTGAGTTATTTATTGAGGCCGTAATGCATTGTGATGCGGTGATTTATTCTGTGAGGGAGAAAACTGAATTGTATTGCATTTAATGGCATTTACTTGGGTCTCGAGGGAATAGTATTGTGGGATTGTATTACGGCGTGTATTAATGGAGAAAAATATTTTTTCAGACACAAATGATGGACATTCTTTGAACAAACAAATTATGTTTTGCAGACTAAATTAAATAAATAAAAAATGTCCGGTTCAACGAAATTTTGTTAGATTTATTTTAATTGAATAATTTTGTTGATCTTATTGCATCAACATTATTATTATTATTTTTATTTTTTTTAATTTTATTTATTTATTTATTTATTTATTTTTTTTTTTTTTTTGTATTATTCATTGAAATATTTTGATTGATCCGACAAAATCATTCGTTTAAAATAGCACGTACAATTTTTTTACATATTTCTTTATTTCTTTATAATTTTTTATCCAACGAAATTATACGATTAAAACAGCACGACTTAATTCTTTTCTTGATCCGACGAAATTGTTCGATTTATAAGAGCGATGATTTTTTTAAAGAACAAAATTATACGATTAGGATAATTGTTGTTTTTTTTTTTTTTTCTTCTACGAGCGGGAACTTGCCGATTAGTCATTCTCCCATACAACTGCCCGAAAGTGTGGCCATTTTATTATGGGGGACACAATGACAGACACGCCCAGTCGGGGATCGAACTCCGGCCGCTGGGAGTTGAACCCGAAACCGGAGTACGGTGCTTTATCCACCATACAACTCGGTTGGCATTGAGATAATTGTAGTGCTATTTTATAAATAAATAATTGTAGAGCCCAAAGGAAAATAATAGTCAGTGACTCGCTTAAAGCACTGTTCTTCGAAAGTATTTTGTCACTGAATAATTTCAAAACTTGCGAATATTTTAAAAATACTTTTGGGCATACCTACATTAAATTTCATTGTTTGGTATTTTAAATTTCTTAATCAGTCGATTGGTAAATATCTCAATTATCCAACTTGTTAATTATGATATATTTAACAAATTGTGAATGATGGCAATCGGAGAACTAAACCGTTAACTGTTTTTTTTTTCTTTTTTCTTTTCTCTACTTTTCTTTTCTTTTTTGTTGTAAATTGCAGATAAAAATCAAATGCTTTCTCTTCTGCTAGAAAACCTTTAAAAATTACTGTAACAAAGAAATAAAAATCAATTGCTTTGAAAAAGAAAAGTACAGAACAGTAATGAAAAGTGAACTGTTTCTATTTTTGTTTTGTGTGTTTTGTACAATTATTTCCCCTTTATTTAAATTTCCCTTTTCCTTATTCGTATTGCTAAAAATATTAAATCGAAATTGAAATACTTCATAGAAAGCTTTAAAGAATATTTTGATTAGTGAATAAAAAGGAAGGCTTTTTTTTAAAAGTAAATGAGTTATTTGAAATAGTTTAAACAAGCTCATTTTTTTATTTGTTACTTTAATAAAATACTTTGATTTAAACTGAGCATTCAGTTATACTACTTAGTAAATTTATTTTGATTAATTAAAGTCTGTGCATTACAGGCACAGGCACACAAGTAATTCCTATAATAGAAAACAATAACGAGTTTTCTGTTTCGGAAGTTTCTTCGATGTTTTTTCTTTTAAATAAAAATACCATAATGCACTGTAATACGATGATTTATTCAATAAAACAAACTCTTATTTTTATTCTATTTACATTAATGTGGTTTACTGGTTAACAAAAAAAAAAAAAAAAAAAAAATGTTTGAATGCCAATGAATAATGAAAGGTAAAATTTTTTTCCGATGCAAGTATTTTTAACAAAATAAAGAATATGTATATATATAATATGTAAACCAAAATCGTGCATCTTTTTTAATATGAAAATAACATAATGGATGCCATAACTCTAAGCTTTCTGCGAAGAACAGTATTCTGCAAAAATTATTTCATCACCTCAAATCCTTTTTAAATATAACCAGTAAATAAGAAAAAAGGAAAGCTTAGGGTTGCCCCAATTTTAGTTGATTATGCATAAAAAGTGATGATCAAAAGATTATCTACTTTTTCCAAGTATGCCCACCCATTGTCTTATGATGAGAGTTCTGAATATTTTCTTAATATCTAGTCAGTCTTTTAAAAGTGCTATTTATAATACAATTATTATTATTTTGGTTTATTTATGTTATTACTTTATTTATTTATTTAGTTGTTCCTGCATTTAACAATATTTTTCAAAACTTATTCCATACTGCATATGAAAGATACTTGATTAATGCATTAGCAGTACGCATTTAGTACGCACTACTAATGCGTACGCTTTACGTACCCAATCCGCTTTTAAATGCAATGTCTAATCCATTTGAATACATCTTGCAATTCGATTGGATCTTGACTGGCTCCTCTTATGTCTTGATTTAAAAAATTATTACTTGTATTTTCTTGCATTATACTGACTTTGTTTTGTTGTCAAGCATTAAAAAATAAAAGAGAGAATTCATAGCTTATTCAATCTCTTCACTAACTGGTAACGTTTTACATTTCAAACTTTTAAAACTGTACTAAATTTAAACGAAATTGAATAATTAGATGCATCTTGTACAAGATGGGGCGTTTCCAAGCATAAATCAATCCAAACGAAAAGTCTGAATTGACACAATTCGGGCAGTTCTGCCTTGTTTGGATTGACATAAATCAAATGACAAATAACTGACTTTTCTATTGTAGCAAATAATGTCTAGGAATATTTGCATTGTAGTATGAATCGAATGTGGTGGTATAGGCAATAGGCATCATATATAAGTTTTTATGTATAAACTCTAAAATATATTTCTTTGTTATTTTAATGTTTTGAAATGATGTAAACTATACTTTATTTTTTGGACTCGTGCAGAGTATCTATGCTTTGTTTCCATTTGCTTTGTAAGCCTACTTGATCGCATTAAAAGCTTTTCCCTCTTCCCGTCTTTTGTTATCCTTTTTGCTAAAAGGTTCTCGGTCGGGGGTTTGAAAATGCCTTTTGCTTGTAGATTTCTTTCAAAAGCTTTTTTTTTTTTTTCCTGTCAGTCAGCATTGAATATTTTGGTTATATGAGACTTAGTCAAAACGTCCCTCTTTACCGCGTGCAAGTAAAATATTTATCGTTGAGATATTTTTGATTGCTTTAAATCTGGATCACCGAAACAGATTCTACTTCTATAATACTTCACAGAAATTCTATATGCGGGGGCGTATTTAGGGGTAGGGGACCCTCTAAACATGTAAAGTAATTATTTAAAAACGGCTGTTTTAAAACATCTATATTAACTCTTATTAACAATAAGTTATTGATTATCTCTAGTAACAATAAAAATACCTGAACACCCCCTCCCCCGAAATGGAAACCTGTATACGCTACTGCCTATATGGAAAGGCTTTTTTTTCTCAAGTAACACTCGTACATGGAGTCTACTTATTCACCTTTACACTTGCGATTTTCGATTGATGGTAAATAAAAACAAATAAGGAAAATCATGCTAAATGCATAGATTATAGAACTCTTTCCAGCATAACAGATTTATTTATTTTGTTATTTTTGTTTCAGCGTGCTTAAACCTATACTGAGAATATCAATGAAAAATATTCCTAGTATAGAATAAATATGTGTATGCTGTGCAATTTTTAAGTACCTGAAGTTTATTTAAATGAATTTACCTTATGTTTTCATTTTTAGGTAAGAAAGCCGTTGTTTTCCCTTATTCTTCACGTTCACCTTCCATATGCTGCGGTAAGCCTTCAGATTTTTATAACCCAAAATATTATATATATGATATATATATAATATTTTGGAGAGTCAAAAGTGAAATAATTAAATGAAATTTAACATAAATTAGTACTAGACTTAACTATTTTGCTCGCGACTGTTGTGTATGACTAGAAAAAACAAGGTTTTCAATTACATATCTATATAAATAAAATTAGAGTTTTGTCTGTACATTTCTTGGAATTAAAAAATTTTGCGATTTCAATCCGTTTCAAGCACCCGGGAATCCGATGCGACAATCAAAAAGAAGTTTGTCTGTCTGTCATTCTGTCGTTCTGTCACTCTGTCCTTCTGTCGTTCTGTCATTCTATCCGTGACGCTTTTTTTGTTCAAGTATCACGTAAAAACGACTGAAGCGAATGATATGAAATTGGGTGTCATGATAGGTGGATCAAGTTAAAACATAGGCGTCCAATTTTTTAAAAATCTTGATTGAAAGGATTTTCGCAAAATCTCAAAATCCAAACTGCGTAAATTTGTGTTCGGACATCACGTAATAACTGCAAAGGTGAAAAAATGATATTTGGTGAAATGATAGGTGGTCACTCACCTTAAAATATAAACATCTAATTAAAAAAAAATGGATCAGATTTCGAGATTTTGCGAAAATCGTTTAAAACTGGGTGAATCTTTGTTCACGCATTACGTAATAACGACTAAAGCGAATGATATGAAATTGGGTCACATGATAGATGGTTGCTCAGCATAAACTACAGGTGTCCAATTTTTTAAGCATTTTTATTAGATTTTGAGATTTTGTGAGAATTCTCTCAAGATACGTTTATATTTCTTTAAACATCACGTAATAACAACTAATACGAATGATACGAAATTTAGTGATATGATAGGTAGTTGCTAATCTTAATTTATAGGCGTTGAAAATTTTTAAAATATTTTGATTACATTTTGAGATTTTGTGAAAATCGTTTTAATATGCTGAAATTATGTTCCAGCATTACGAAATAAAGATTGCAGGGAATTAAACGAAATTGGGTGACATGATAGGTTGTCACTCAACTTAAATTCTAGGCTTCCAATTTTTCAAAAATATTGATTAGATTTTGAGATTTTGCGAAAATTATTTCAATATGCGTAGATATTTGTTCGCGCATCACATAATTGCGACTAAAGCGAATGAAATGATATTACTTAGTTACTCTCTAACCTGTAATATTTTAACAATACATAAAAATTATAACTTCGCTTTCTTTACTTTGGCAACATACTACATCCATTCTGTGTACTCCTACCATGGCTCACTTGGATAAATACAAGCTGTTCGAAAACCAGTTTCTCCTATGGGATTTTGCGTACGAGAAAATTTTCGCTTCTTCGCCGATTTGTCGCTTTTACCCAACGAATCACTGTTGCCATCTCTGCCGGAGAAAATATGCCTAAAATCAAAGCTAAAAGTATCCAGGAATGGATAACAATGGCCGCATTCGTAAACGATAAACTCGTTGCACGGATAACAATGGCCGCATTCGTAAACGATAAACTCGTTGCACGAGTGTAACGAGTTTATCGTTTACGAATGCGGCCATTGTTATCCATTCCTGGATACTTTTAGCTTTGATTTTAGGCATATTTTCTCCGGCAGAGATGGCAACAGTGATTCGTTGGGTAAAAGCGACAAATCGGCGAAGAAGCGAAAATTTACTCGTCCGGAAAAACGGAGCTTTTTGGACAGCCTGTATATATCCCAGTGAGCCATGCTCCTACAATGCTGACGAAAGTTCTTGCTTTTTGGAAATTTGTATTCACTAACCCGTCAAGGACGGGTACTTCAGCTAGTATTTAATATACGCGAAAAATGTTTAATATAGTGTGTCACATTCGTTATTTTACTCGAAGTCGGAGTAGTTCCCCTACTCCGACTTCACAAACGTACTGTCCGATTAATTTTTTTTTTTATTTATTTATTATCGTCTGCTTTTCATTGCTTCAATTCTTTAGTTTTTATTACTTGGTTCCAGGGTTGCCAATTAGTGTCTAGATATTCGCCAACTGGCAATACCAAAGTATTTTGCAATCGGAAATGAAAGTCCATATGACTCAAAAAACACTTGCAGACAAACATATTTCAGCAGCACAAGCACTTAGAAGTAAACGCCAATGAATAATTTATTTTCTTCTCAGCTTGAAAACATTTTTAGCTATTTCTGGCCACTTTTAACTTTGATTTTAGCCATTTTTTTCGCGGGCAGAGTTGGCAATACTGCTTGGTTCATTTCATCATTTCCATATCAAGTTGTGCGAGAATAAAGTTATATGTTATTCTGTTCTTCCCAGTGAAATGAATTCCTCATGCAATCAGAGAATCTTCGAGCGTAAATCCCATGAAAGATGAAAATATGCTTAGGTAAATAAATATCTAGAAGATATCGTTGTTTTTGCTTATCTCCGTGCCCCAGCTACTGCTAGACGAGATCTACGAGTTTTCAGAAGGGGAGCTTTTTAACACCCTGTATGCAGTAAATCCCGGCATATAACACGCACTAGTAAATTGAGGATATGTCTTACAATTTTCAAGCAATTACTGCTGTGTAACACGCATCATATTTTCCCTACCAAAATCAGTTGATTATTACAGCATGAGATGAAATGAAACCTGAAAATAATTATTAATTCATTCAAAAAATGTGAAACACAGGGATGTTAATTCTGCGCCGAAACACAAATTCTTGCGCCGAACTGCGCTTTTAGCCGATTTTTGCGCCGGTCTGCGCCGAATACGTCATTTTGACTCTTTCAGGGTGCGCCGAAACAGAAATATTGCGCCGAACTGCGCTTGTAGCCGATTTTTGCGCCGGTCTGCGCCGAATACGTCATTTTGACTCTTTTTTAAATTTTTGGCACGCTCATTTATCTTTTAAAGCGTGTATGGAAAGCTAGTTAGCAGTAAAGCAAGATTCAAACTGCGTACGAAAGCTGCATTCCGAAGCCATTCTACCCGCCCCGGATCGGACCAGTCGGGCTTTGTTAGTCACCTCAATCAGGGCCGGCCAGATAGGCAAACAAGTAATCATCGCAACGGGCACCGTTTTTTGTTTATGAAGGGGCACGATTTCCAACTTAAAATCATAAAAGCAATTTTGAAAAAAGTAAAAGGGACGTCTTTTTCTACGTTCGCAGGGTGGAGTGGGTATCATGTACCGCAGGGCCGCCCCTGATCTAAACCAGACCGGTCCGTAAAGAAAACAGTATATTACGGTGACGTCCCAGCCCCTAAAAAATCACGGTTTATGACCCGGCCCGTAGCAAGAATGAAAATTGGAAGCATGACCGGTTTAGAAATCAGAATCTAGGCTGTCTGAATTAATAGAATATTTCATTTCAAAATAATCCGGAAATCCGCTGCCAGTGGTGTAGTCGCGGGGGGGTAGAGATCTGTGCGGGCCTAGGCTTTTGCAGCACGATTCATTCAAGGCACGGGCTGACCTCAGCATTTTCTAGAATGGACCGGAACAAGCGTATACTCTTAAAGACGGTCCTCTGCGCTTGCAAAATCGAGCCTTTCCGGAAATTTTTGCTCTTCTAAAATTTGGATAAGACCAAACGATTGGCTTGTGATTCCCCCCCTCCCTTCCTTAAATCATGATTAATATACGAGCTGGACCGGGTCTGAATTTTTTATTTTGATTAAATGCCGGTCCGGGCTAGACGTTTTCGGCCCGTGAAGATCATGAGCGGGGAGATGCCGCCTCACTACTTTTTCATTCGAGCTTATGTCAGCAAAAGTAAGCGTTCTTCACTTTTCATCATGGACGCATGATTTTTGAGTCTTCCGTTGCGAGTGTTCCTAAACCTTTTTTCTTAAAACTACACCACTGTTTTTCTTTTTGTGTGTGTGCAGGCTCTACGAGAGGGGGCAGACAGGGCGACGCCCCTGGTCCCGTGTTCAGCCAAAGTGCGTCCGCAAATTTTTCAGAATGTGTTACGAATTTCATTTATAGATCCGTAATTAAAATCTTTATTTTAAAATAGACTAAATTTAATTCTAAATATTACAAATGTTAATTCTAAATATTAGTATTTTTACAACCTTCGAACATGCATTAAAAGTACCATTGCATATAAGAAATACTTCCCTCCCACACTCTTTCCATTTAGCATTTATATGAAAACCATTAAAAAGAGCAGTTTCACACACACACACAAAAAAAATTCCTTCCGTCCATGTAAATCCATGTATTGTTTTTACCAAGTTGCTGATAGCATAGCCTGTATACACCCTTTTTTCCAGAGCTTTCCTAAAGTGCTTTCAAATAGTGTTTTGCTTTTAGCAAATGGTGTTTGCTTGCAAACTTTGCTTTTCTTGTATGCATTTATTGTGTTCCTAAATCTTCAATTTTATGCTCCAAAATCATGTTAATTCTGATCTCGAACCTTAGTTTTCTTCTCGGAAACTATTTTTTTTGTGCTCCCGAGGTGCTCCCAAATGGAATTTTTCTGCTCCCAAATGGAATTTTTCTGCTCCCAAATAGAATTTTTCTGCTCCCGAGGTGCTCCCAAATGAAATTTTTTCTGCTCCCGGGGTGCTCCCAAATCGAGTGTTGGAGTTAACATCCCTGGAAACACCAAATGTTGTATACGGAACATAGGATGACTTTTCATGGTTAAAAGAAAGTAACAATGAAGACAACGATGATATTCTCGAAAATATAAATGAGGATTATACAATGAACTTTTCATGTCATCTGACAAAGATTATTTTTGTTAGAAAATATATATTTAAGTTCTTGTTATATTATTAAATTTATCGATAAATTCAATTAAATAATTGATTATCTTTTGTAATGTAATGCATATTTTTAATGTTTATTTATAAATTTTTTATGATAACTATTTTATATTCGGTACATAACACGCACGCGGAAAAATGAAGTACCGTACATCTCGGCCTATAACACGCACTTTCATCTTCGAAAAATTATTTCATTTTTCCGTGTGCATATTATACACCAAATATAAAATGCAGAATTTGAAATATAAAATACATAGCTTGACATAGCCTAAATTTACTGATGCGAGTAATACGCTAGAGCGTGCTGTACGACGAGAAGTGCGGTAATCTCTGTTAAACCCTTCTAATTTTGCAGCTTATAGTCGAATGTCAAAACATTTCCTACATTTTATCTTGCAGTTTCTGTGAGACTGACAAGTCTTTTCGGTGTGAATCTTCCATTAAAATATAGCCTTTGCTAATTCCAAATTTATATTTGGAATTCAACAGCTTTCAACATTTTTAGAATGTTTATGTAATACATTACTTATTTATAAATATAACATTTTGAGTATAGTATTTTAGCAAATGAAGCATCGCGGAACGTTTATAAAAAAACAAGCACTGAAAACTATAAACCAGGCCTTTGAACCGGAACTGAACCGAAAACCGAAAAAAACCCCGTTATTTTGATCGGAACGAAAACCGAAGGAACTGAACCGAAAAACAATACCGCTTTATTTCGGTTCGATGTATCTTCAGTCATTTTGTTATTGTTACCAGCTTATCACAATACTGTTGTAACCAATATATCAATAAAGTAACCTAGTATACTATACTGTTACCAATTAAAAAAGAAAAAGAGAAAAAATTTGATAGAATTATATATATATATATATATATATATATATTTTATGATAGAATATTTTTTGGACAAATGAGAATATACATAAAATTATTCATTCGGAAACTGAACAAATATTTATAAATTTTTTTAGTTCAACCGCAACAAAAAAAAATTACGGTTCGACGCCTTGCTATAAACCTAAAAATTACTGCATTTTATTTCTTTACAAACAACGTACCGCTGTAACTTTCTAACCTGCTTTAAATCTTTAATAACGACTTTCTGTAATTAATTTAATGCTCATTAGTGGATTCGTGGAAGTGCATTATGTCATTCATTTTGACATGATTAAATTAGCATTATTATAATTACATATTCATCAAATCTGCTTTAGAGTTTGAAATTAGTGTTATTAAACATACAAATAAAAAATCACCATAAGCGGATATGCGAAAACGTTAATCGTGGTGATAGAAAGTTGATAGAAACGGGGTCCTTTATTCACTCAAATGTTTTAATTATTTTAGTATCCTTTTACGCTAATGGTAGACGTAAGTATTTAATAGTTATTAATTGGATGCAATGCCTGATAAATCTTTGCTAAAAGAATTATTGAACAGAAGACTATAGATGTGTCTTAAATAGGGAAGGGAAAACACTTTCATGTTAGAGTATTGAAAACACTTTCGATAAAATCTAAGGGTGGCGATGTTGGAGGGATACATGGGGGTTGGGTGAAAGGAAGGGGATTGATTGCTCCTTATTTGAGCATTTTTTCCCCAATGGGTGGGCCCTTGCTCATCAAGCATTTGCCACTACTAAGCCCCGAATCACTGGCCATTTCACTAAATAGGCGGCCAGAGTTACCCCCTATGAATGGACAGACAAGTCAACACCCATACCCTAGCCGGAATTCGAACCCGGACCCAAGACGTGATAGAATAGTTATTTAGCCACTACACCACCTGGGCGGCCCTTGAGCATACATGAATTAACCTAAAATATCTATCGAGTTGCTAGGGAGCTAGCCTCCCATTGAACTCCTATTGAACATGTTCTTTATCATCACCGAAAGGACGCAGCGGGTAGGACTCCCCTTCTGTGAACAGTAAAACTTCCTAGCTTAGATCCGTGAATGCCCCGCCCCATTACGCAAGCGCAATGCAAGTCACCCAAAGTAAATTAATGGGCATCAAGTCTGATAAATCTTTGCTGGGAGAGAGATTTAAAAAAAAAAAAAAACACTAATAGTCTTAGACTATAAAGACTATTCTTCTTTAGTCTTCTTCCTATTTAAGTCTTACTTAACCCTACAGTGCATACTGTACACTCTCATTTTTCCGTAATAAAAACAAAAATTTTGTAATTTTTATCTAAAATATGCATTTACAACAAATATAAGACCATTGTGGGAAATAATTTTTAGTTTTTAAAAATGTATAGCCACATTATTTCTTGAGCAAGCAAGCATGATTTCATAGCTTGTGCATCCAGTTCACAGAGCAAATTTTTGTTTGCTCTCATCATTGAAAAGACGCGGCGATTTCGCAAAAACGACACTGGACACTCCTCTTCGTCCTTTTAAGAATGAGAAGCAGTGGCGTAGCCAAGGGGGGAGGGAGATAGGGGGTCCCAACCTCCCCCATGAGTAATTTTTTGCCATACAAAATGTATATTCTTCACTCCCTTATGACACACACGTATACATATGTGTGAGTTGCAGTATTCGTAACCCCCCCCATGAAAAATTTCTGTCTACGCCACTGATGAGATGGAACTGTTTAATCCTGGGTTCAAGATTAAAAATGAAAAAGGGGGAAAGAAACCACCTCTGACAAAATATCCCTCCATCGTTATTTCCCTTATTTCTTAAAATTTTCCTGAATCTGCCCATGACAAAGACACTATCCATACAGATAAAATATTAAAGTATTTTTTGCATCCATTTTACTGTTATAATTTTGTTAGTATATGAGCACGCACGCAGCAGACATAAGTCTTCTTTAGATACTCATTCGGCAGATACTGAATGGATATCAAGTCTGATTTCTTTTTTCTGAAAAAGTATACACAAGATATTTTGACATTAAACGGTATGGAAGACTCTCTCAGTAAAAGCACCGGAAACTCGAACAATCTGACTTGGCAGCTGTTTTTAGTGAATAAGTCTTTTGTCCGCCAGAAAAGTTGTCAAGTCATATTGTATGTTCTGTTCTTTTTTTGTAACGAATTTATTTATTTTTTCTTGTATCTCCTTCTATTCAATTTTTCATTTTGTGTAACACACGAGGATGGGGAATACTTATTCTTAGCCGTCTCTCCTGTCACCAACAGGTAATTCAGAATTCTTGTTTAAAGTTTGGATTAAATATTTATTTTCAACGCGGAAGAACATTAATTTATTATAAAAGTACATCAATGCGTAATTATTTATATACAAACCTCAGTAACATATTAATTTTTAATAGATAACTTCTCTAAATGATCATTCCTTACAAGAATTGTTTATAAGATTTTCTGTACGCAGTGATCGTATTAATTTGAGACAATGATCGTTTATAGTAAAATTACTTTAAACAAGAAAATAAATCCCGTTTAAATTACCGATTTTAAAACAATTCTCAATACTATTTTATTTGCTTATCTGAATGTAAGGAATAATTTATCTGTTCGCTCCTTTTATCACAGTGACAGAAACGGTAGCGATTCCTTTTTTGTGCCCATCGTTGCTTCCCGTTATAAGTCTTTGATTATCTAGATATGGCTTAGTGTTGGGCAGGGATTCGGCATCGATTTTTTTTTTAAATATCGATGCTTTATCCATCAATATTAAAACCGATATTTATTTGACATCGATTTTTTAGTCAATTGTATACTGCATGCTTTATCAACATGTCCGGAATATACTTGAATCCCCTTTTTGTAAAGTTTACAAGCATTAAATTATGAAACACTTCGAAACATTAGTTTATTTACTTATGTGAATGTAACAAATAGTTAGCTCGTTCTTTCCTTTTATCACAGTGACACCACGCTGGTAGAGATTCCTTTTTTGTGTTCATCGTTGCTACCCCTCTTAAGGCTTTCGATGTGTAGCTTGTGCAGTTTTAAACAAACTGGCATAGCTTTTGAATTAGGATATTCAAAAGCATAGTAAAATGGAAGTATTTAACAAATTGATTTTTTTTTAACTTCTAATGCTTTTTTCTCATAGTGGTGATTTTTATACACGCATATTTTACCAAAAGGAAAAAAAAAAGCAGTTGTCTATTACTTTAAAAAACTGCTTAGAGTATTTATATAATACTCTAAAAAATTATGCACTCAAACACTCTTAAGCTGTTTGATAAAACACTAGACATCAGTAAAAAGTGCATTAAACTTTTCACAGCAAAAAGATAATTCAAAAAGCATGTTAATTTATTACCAATTTTTTTTAATTCCTGACATAAGTTAAGTATTTTCAGCTTTTTGTGTTTCTGAAAGTTCAGCTGCTAAAGTAAAAAGCCCTAAAATCAAACCCTCCTCCACCCTTTGTCTTCGTTTAATAAATCATTCATTAATATCTGACAAAATCTCGAATCTCTACTGACGAGTTTTAAGAAATCTACTTTATTTTAGTTTCCGTAATATTTAACAGAGAGATTTATTACATAAAAGTCGTAAATTTGATTAATGCTTTATTATAATGTGAAGATCAAATGTAATATTAATTTAACAGCAGGATATTTCTTTGTGTATTTTTACTTATCAATGAATTTGTTTTTTTATCTTTTATTATATATTCATAAAATATGCATAATAATTATTAAAATTAAATAATTATTATATTAAAAAATCTCTTTATTTTAACCCTTTGACGCCCGGTGGTTGCGAAGTGAAACAACATTTTTCATCGCTTTCCCTACTAGTCGAAAAAAAAGGGGTCTCTTGATATGTGGCACGCGATGAACGTTTCGATCGTCTGAAATCTTGCTGGCAGTTAAGTCGAGCGATGGCAACGGCTGCCCTTTTTTTTCAGCATTGGGCAATCTATCGAGTTGTTCTCGCATTCTTCAATTTTTCAGCAGATGTCAGTGCTGTTAAAAAGACACGTGACAATTTTTTTACGGGAAATGACGTGCTAAAAGTAAAGGATTCTCGTGGAGCTATGTCACCTGCAACTATTTTTATAGAAATCAAATCTATTCTTCGTAACTGAAAACAGTCAAAACGTCAGTTTGGTGTTCCCAGAGCGGGAACACTGCGCATTAAAGGGTTAAATAATGCGATTTTAAAGAATCTTTTCTATGCGACTGCGCAAAAGTCAGTAAGAGCGTTCTTTTTAAGGATCTACATGCTATTCTTTATTTTTAATAAAATATTTTAATTCTTCAGCATAGATTACTTTTCTAACGTACACTTTGCTGAGTTCGTTATATTGGCGCCCATAGGGGGGGGCAAGACAGGGCACTTGTAACCCCCCCCCCCTCCATCTTAGTATATTGCCTAATGATGCAAACAAAATTGCATCATGAACAAACACGGAACGCAAATTGTCACGAGTATGAAATTTGTCCCTCTAGAAATTTTTGCTGGATGTACTGCACTTCTCTGTGTATGGATTACTGATGAAGGACGAACATTTTTTCGTCTGAAACACCTGTCTTGAAGGATAAGTATGTTTTATGTGTGTTACTATACAAAATTTTCTTGTTTAGTCTTTAAAACAGCCGTTTAATTTGAGTGTTTTTTGGTATAAAAGATGAAACTCCGAAATTTTAACCAAGAGCAAATGCAGAATGGTTAAGCATGTTGAACCCTCTTCGTCACTCTAGTTGTTTCACGTGCAAAATACTTGTTTATGTTGTTCGCCAATGTCTTCCAGCAACGTTCTTGCGTACGGTTGCGGTTTCAGAATGCTGATTTTCCCTCGTCTTATGCTCCCTTTGACCAATTTCTCCTGAAGTTCTTTTGGAGACCAGTTAGACCGCCCAGGTAAGGGTTTTCCAGTTCAAAACCCGTTGTAAGCATCCAGTATTTAGTATTGCTTCCTAATTTTAAATGGAGGTTTTCTTTTTTAAACTTACGTTTATGCGGTTGGGGGTATTCTTCCATCATTGTCTGGACTTTCAAGGTTTTCGTCGTCAAAGATTGAGTGAGTTAGTTCGTTCTGAGCTTTAAATCATTTCGAGTACAGGAAAGTTTCGAAAATCTCCAATTTTAGCTAAATGAAAAAGCCAGTGCCCACGCGTAACTCCAGGGGATCCAGTGTGGAAAGTTCTTTCTGTGATATGCTGGAATACTATTTTCGAAGTGAGTTTTGAAAATGAGTAGTATTTTAAGTTTTCCAGACGGTTATTTTAAGTCATATTTTTTGTCGATGTTTGAAGTGTGATTTGATGCAGGGACGTAGATAGGGGGTGGCTCACAGGGGCATGAGCCCCTTCCGAAATTTAGATTATTGTTAATTGGATGACGATTATATTTTTTAAGGTCATCCGCGAAATTTTTTTCTCGTTATGCGCCTGATTTGATGACTAATATTTTAAAATGTTAAAATTTCAAGGGACAAAGATATACTTTGATTAAACTTTAATAAATTAATTTTTTGAGACAAACTGTCAATTACTATTAGTATTATTAAAATAATGAATTGAGACAAAATAAACATATGCACAATGCCGTAAAATTAAACTAGTAATATATATATGTAATGTATAAAAAGGTAATTTGGGTTTTACTAGTTTGGGTATTGTTCAAGCGGGTACTTTCACTGTAAGTTTTGCTTTCCTGTCATACTTGCCACGCGCGCTCTGGAGCTATGTTTTATTTATTTTGTTATTTGTCAGACATCGGGCCATCGATTCTGAGTTCTTTACATGTACACGTGTCCCCACGCCCTTGTAGCCCCGGATGCGGGTCATGTTGGTGAATGTGTGTGGTTCGATCAGAGATAAGAGAGAGGCGGAGTTATGTCTTCGCAAACCACGTGGTGTGGTAAGCGTAAATACTCCCGCACATCGAAAATCGAGAGACTTCTGCCACTGGAACTGCTTAATGAGTCCACGCTGATTCTTGTACCCGTCTCCCCCCCCCCTCTTCTCATTCTAAATTGTAACTTAAATGTAATAACCATACAATAAACCATATTACCTGCCTTAACTCTGAAACTTTACTTGAAATATCTGACGTCTCTCTCTCTCTCTATATATATATATATATATAATTTAAGTCAATTCCTACTTATGTCAATAAAGAAAAATTTTATTTTGGTTACTTTTTATTAAAATTAATTAATTATTAATTCATGAATTATTAATTAATTGATGCAGGGCCGTTTAGGAAGCAAGGGTCGATACTGTTAATCCAGTTTGTTTGTTTAGTTTTTTGTTTTCATTCATTTTTAATCCCACGTAACAGGATCTAAAATTAATTAATTTAATTTAATTAATGAATAAATATTTGAAAAAACTGTGTTAGCATCAAGTGTCATCCACTCCAAGTTTTAAAAAAACGTATTTGAACTTGAGTGGGTGAATAAAAAGTATTTTATTGACGATTAAAAATTTGAACAAGATATCTGAATATAGAGAGAGTGTAAACTATTCTAGGAATTGAAAAAAAAAAAAATTCTCAGCATAAGATTTTTTTAAGGTATTGTAATATATTCATTATTTGCTCAAAATTATCGAAATTTTTCTCTTTAATTACTTTTAATATTACGGATTCAGAAATTATTTAGACTCAAAGTGCGGGTACTATTTTAAAGATAAATTACGCTTAAAACAAAATTTACTGTATATAGTAACAGATAACATTTACAGATTCCCCCCCCCCCCTGATGTTAATGCGAATAAAATCGTAGTGTATTCAGGTTTCCCGTCGGTACTGTACAATGTGACAGGCGCGTAGCCAGGAAAATTTTTCGGGGGTGGGGGGGGATATGAACTTATATGTGTATAAATAGACGGAATTTCATCACTAATCCAAAAATTTCGGAGGGGGATATATCCCGATATCCCTTCCCCCCTAGCTATGCCCCTGCAATGTTACTGCACTGCTTATTATGATTTTCTAATTAAAAAATAATAATAAACGTGCCCTAACTAGAAAAATAATTTCTTCATAAGGTCGTTCAACTCATCCTGAAATTGCTTTCCCGAACGTTATCCAGAGCAAACGTTTTAAGACATCCTCGGCCGCAAATAGCTTCTGGAAAACGTTCGAAATTTGCATAGGAATGGGACAGCTGTTCTAGTACTTAAGCTTTTCAGAAGCTGTTAAGCGACGATGTGCACTTCTGCTACATTTCGACAGTTTTGAGGAAAAGCCGGGAGAAGCCGCACGTCTTAGTTTGCATTTTGCTCTACCGATAAAATGAAGATTTTAGATTATTCCGGAATCTATTTATGGCCGATTTGCGTGCGATTTTAGAACTTATTGATGCTTTTTATTATTATTATCATCATCATGACTATTACTAGTTGGAATTCTTCTGAACTAGACTGCTAAAGGTAATTTCATTATTAAGGATTGCGACGAGTGAAATAAACTTTTCAAATCTATTACTTAAAATTATGATCTTGAGAGAATTAACCGCGATTAAAGAAACATCGTATGTTTCATCGGTTTATTTTATTTCATAAGAGTTCGTGATTTCTTACTCCTTGAATTTAACATTCAGTGACGAACGGTGTTCTTAACGGAACTAAAATACTCCTGTTCATTAAAATTTACGATTGTATTACCACCCGTGAAACAACATTCTTCAGTTTTTTATTTTAAAGTTACTGTTTCAGTGTGGTAGTTTTATCAATATGCTTCTATAGATAGTAATGTATGTGCCTGGAAGTTCGAGGAAGGTGAGCTTGGCTACGGCGTTGATTACTATGAAATTTATATACGCTATTCCTACTGTACCATGTACCTCATTAAAAATGGTGTAGCATTTACAATTTCTTTACAGGCTCATACATTACGCTTTATGGACAGTCATTGTTTAAAGCTTATTTTAGATATGTTCAGCGATTTCAAACAAAACAAATTTGTTGAAATGTAGGATTAAAACGTAATACTCTCCATTGAAAATAGTGTCTGTAGCATTTATAGTTCTTCTATAGGAGCACTCGAATTCCAATACATTACGTTCTCTAGCACTTTAAGAGACATTCATCCATTTCAAGCACAATACGAAAAGTATATAGACGTTTATAACTGGGTACTCTTCATTTAAAGAATGGAAATAACGTTTTACGGTTCTTTTCACAGGGTCTCGCAAAATTACATTAGTAGTGATGCTGTACAGTTCTTTCTTTTATTTCGGTTATTCCCAGAATCTTTTCAAATTTGGCGCAAAAAGATTGCTACGTTGGAAAGTGTTTTATAATTAATGCGTTTGCAATGATTATCTTAATTTGTTTGGTTCTTTCTTTCACTTTGACCTTGCAACTTTGTAATAGTCTTTATTTTATTAACAATAAAATCGTTCTTTCAATCTCTTTGGTCAGAGGCGCCGGAAGAGATTTTTTTCTGGGTGGGCAAGCTGATATATTGTTTGATAAGTTTATAAGAACCCTAAAGGTCACAGTAATTTTTCTGACCTCTGAGCGTTGGCCGGACTCCGCAGTCACCCCGTACCCTTTAACACACCATTGAAATATTGTTGCAATCTCCAAAATGTGATGGATCAGGTTTCTTCTTCCTGATCTTCAAACATACTACTATCGTCACAATCCATATGTTGGAGCCTTAAGTACTGCCAGATTTATCTGCACCTTCTGTCCTTCACCGATTTTATCATTACCATCCCTTTTCCCCAATCCTGCTGTTCATTATGGCAGAGGGTGCCCATGGATTCTGGAGACACTTCCTTCAATACACATTATTATCATTGTGATCCCGATATGTTTTAAGGAATGGGGTTTAAATAGCTGCCCAAATCAGTCTTTCAACACACTATTTATCGTATCTACAATATCGTATTCTGTACTATTATTGCTAAGGTCAGGGGGTTGCGTATAGATTCTGGGGACAATTGAAGTGTACCTACCCACTCTATAGGCTTGGCTATTTTGACGTTTTGTCTGCATTTATGAACTTCCTGCAAGGTAGTAGAATTTTACACGATATATTACTCAAAAATTGGTTGATGGTGTATCAACAAATTTTTCGATAAATTCTGGGTCTCGAAAAGTGTGTGTGTGGGGGGGGGGGGGTCAAAAAGGATACTTTGACCCCTCACTACAAAATCTGGGGGTCAAATGCCCCCTCTGCCCCTTACGGTTCCGGCCCCAGTGTCTCTGGTTTTTTTATTTATTTACTTATTGAGTTTACATTACAGTAAAAAAATATTATGATAAGCTTAAATTTTCTTTACTTATATTTTATTTGTTTATTTTTTAAGGAAAATAATGCATTTCTGTTAAGTAATATTGAATCCCTAAAAGAACTTGTGAAAATTTTCATTATTTTCAAAACATATCACTGGTTTTCTTTCTCTTTCTTTTTCTAATCTAAACACACAGTGTTTTTTATGTTTGTTCCAAGTGATTGGTTTGTATAAGTGATTGGTATTTAGGCGAAACATCACGTGAGCGCAGGATCACGTGCCCCCAATTTCGTCACAAAATCGACCGAATTTAAACAAATGTTTCGAAATCGAAGAGAAAGTTCTCTTTTTTATTCTGGAATTCAATATGACGCCCCCCCCCCCCTTCGCTAATGTTAGCGGATACTACCCTTATGGACACTGAGTGAGGTGTGATAGGCCGCCACTTCACATTTTCCCAGTTTTAAGACCTGAAAGAAAGCTATGGAAATCTCTCCTCAGCAAACACACACAGGTTCTCTGAACGACTATTGACGTTCAGAAAACGTCTTCTGAACGTAAATAGACGTTCAGAGAACCTGTGTGTGTTTGCTGGGTCATGCTTAACCGATTTAAAAGCACGTAAAAACTTATTTAATTTAACTAATTAAATTGCTATTTTGATAATGATATACTGAGGTGGGGGAGGCGCTTGAAAAAGCAATTTTCTTGCCTGCTGTCACAGTTTAGAACTTTGCATTCTGTCATGAACTTAGAATCAGAAATATCGCTGCACTTAAAATTCGTGCCGTTTTGTTGAAAAAGTGCCAACTATTTCCTGGATATATTCTGAGAAGATAAACCGTCGGGGATTTATTCAAATTTTATTCATGTGTTTAGCCACCGTAAGTTGGGACAATTTTTTTGCGCACGTGGGACTTGGGTTTTATTTTGTTTTGTGTGTGTGAAATATTAAATTTTGTCAGCGTCTATATATGCATTTGTAAATTTCTTGTTTCTATATATGTGCTCTTATTATTTTATTTTTTTACAAATCACTACTAAGTTTTATGCATGTAATGTATGAATATAATAAGTGTATGTGTGTAAAAACTATGAAGAAATACTAAGACTTGCAGAAAATTAAAAAAAAAAAAAAAAAACCGTGAAATTTAAGGTTGCAGCTTTCGATTTATCTTCCATGCTATTGCAATTGTATTGTAAACAATTTAAATGAACTGTGTTACAGAATACTGTGTTCAACCTCTATTTACCGAGTTTAACTATTTGATCTGAAAGTATTTTAGGTTTTCTTACTCTTTTTAGCTATTTCGCTCGGTACGAGAATTTTGTCTACTCATTTTTGTCTTCGCGATCTTGTCGACAAAACGGTGTAGTGTAGTTGTAACAAACTTGGCGACATGATAAAAATTTATCACTGACATACACTAGAGAAAAAGAGATAGGAAGCAAGAAAAGAAAAGAAAAACGGCAAAATTACCTCTCCCCTCACCCCCCCCCTTTTTTTTTTCTTTGAAAGTTTGTTCAAATTTTTCAGTAAATTTGTTAATGTACACTTTTGTGTAACCATGCAATGTACAATTGTAAATGTAAAGCTAGCAGTCGCCATCTATCGGCTTCTGAATGAAGTAGAAATGAATTCTTCTGGAGTCGTGGAAATTAACATTTTTGGCAAGTACCCCCGCAACGGTGCCGTTTATAGACCCCGCTGTTGATCAGATATAAATTTGGTATTTGTACAAAATGCTTTAAAAAGCAGAAGTGCCTAGTCCTTATAATCTACGACAAACAAACAAGAAAAAAAAAAGTCATTAAGCGAAATTAGACGGTAAATTACCCCGCTTAAAACTTGGAAACTATTCACACATGACATCGAAAATCAAATGCATGGCATGACCATCATTGTTTAATACAACGAAGCTAATGAATCATTCGTGTCTTCAAGAGTGAAGAAAGGGAATCAGTTTGATTAATGACTCGACGTCAGAGATCGTCATTTTGGTGATGTTCGATCGCCAAACAAAGCTTTGTCTTCGGCTGTTTGCCCCCCCCCCCCTAAGTTCCAGGGATCTCGTCTCCTAGATTTTGGAATTAGTTATGATGTTGTCTTCTTGATTTTACCAAGGAGAAGATTTACCCCTTGAAGACATACTAATTTTGAAGAAAGACTTCATGAAAAGCACTAATATTTGGTTTGTAAAAATTAAACATTACTTATGTGCTTCTAAACTTAATATTTTTTTCCCAATGCCTGGATCAGCTGCTTACTGTAGGCTTGGGCTTGACCGCTGTGAGGGCTGGAGGCTTTGGCAATTTCATTAGACAGTTAAGTAGGCAGGTCAACGCTGTACACTGAAAGTGGTCGCCTAATTTTCAACGAATTCCAGACATGGTGAAAATATTACCGTATTTACCCGCGTATTCTTCAATCCTGCGTATAAGTCGACCCCTACTTTCCCGACCAAGAAATCTGAATTTTTTTATAAATAAATTTATTCATAATCATCTGAAAAAAAAAGAAAAGTACTAAAAATACAATAATAAAGATAATAATATACACAATTAAACTGGTAATATCGAATAATAATATGACACTACTGATAGTATGATATGGTAAAGTAGTAATGTACAAAGTTAAATTGATTCAAGATTCGATTCAGTATCGGACTCGCCAAACAATTTACAAAATTTCTTCGTCGTCATCAGTTCATCATGATACGTTTTCTATACCTGTATCGCTACATTCTTCCTGGTATGGAAATCGACAGTAAACGGCCTCGTTGTGTTATGGAATGCAGGAATAGAACAATTGTTTGTCAAAAAGTCATTTTTTGACTTCTGATTAAAAAAAAACAATAATAATAAGGACACTCGCGCGCATAAGTCAACCGCCCCACTTTAAAGCCTTTTCGTGTCCAAAATTTCTCGACTTATACGCGGGTAAATACTATAAGGTGGAAATGGTAAAGATACGTAAATAAATAAAAATTGTAAAATGAAAAAAAAATGTAAAATAGAAGAAAACTGTTGATTGTGCTCTAGTATCTAAGGTATAGTGGCACCCGGTGATGTTTCGAACGTTATATCACCAAGGTACGACCTACCACAGATGCTAAGCAAATATCAGCCTATGTGGATTCGAACCTGTGAAGACTGGATCAAATCGGAGCCCGAATGCTGGACTTGCTTCAAACCACTTAACCACACCTCACGTCCACTTGGTGACAAAAATTTAGGTTTTAGTTTGAAAACTAGGCACACCTGTGCGCAAGGAAAGATCATCAATCACTCCCTGTCAAGTGTCCGCAACCAAAACCGGGTGTAGTTCGAAGGGTCGAAAAAATTCAGGATTATTCTTTCCGAGGTGTACTACCCATCGTAATAAATGAAACAACGGTGCCTTTTATAGAACTTTCGCAAAAAATTCTTCAACATGGAATTGTACAGCAAAAATTTTCGAAGAGTCGCACATCCTGCTAAACTTTCGATTTTTAAGAATTTTTTCTGAAAGTTTCTCAACTGATACAGATTTATCGTTTATCACGATGTATAGTACAGCTGGTAAAGAGACCTTCTAAAAGTTTTGAAGTGCATGACTTAATTAGTTTATTTGTACTTGTGTACCAAAACCACAAGATTTTTTCTGCTACACCGTTTGTCCATTTTCTATGTTAAATATACCTTTTTAGGATATTCAAAAGGCGTTTTCTAACATAAATTTTTGGAATGTCTTCGTGAAAGTAATGTAGTACATTTGTAAATTTTTATTAACTGTTGCTGTTGCTGACACTACATTTTCTAAGTTATTTTTGTTTTTAAAGTACTTAATGAGTGCATATGGGAATGAACTCAAAATAGATTAACAAAAATCACTCTTAATTTTCTGATTCAGTTAAGAGTCAAATAAATATCTTTTTAAAATTTGTGGATACACATTTTCTTCAATAATATATTTTTTTTTAATTTTAAATACCGTATTTACTCGTGTGTAGTAAGGTGGATCGAAAAAAACTTTTTTTTCGGAATTTCAAAACCTACCTATGCGGAAAAGATGTTATATAGTATGAAGATGAAGGAAAAAATAACTAAAAAATTTAAATTTAAAATTAATACTGCCGCAAGGGAGTTGAATACCAGAAAAAGAGTAAAATTTGCTTTTATATTGAGAAAGCAAAAGTACTGTTAATCATAACCTACCTAAGCGGAAAATATCTTTCATAGCATGGAGATAAAAATAACTAAAATAAAAAAAAACTAAAAAAAATAACTAAAAAATGCAATCGCAAAATTTAATACTGTCGCAAGGGAATTGAATTTTTAAACAAAAAGGGGGTGGGGGGGAAATGAATAAATTTTACTCTTCTATTGAGAAAACAAGATTATTGTTTATCAGTACATGCCTATGCAGAAAAGATGCTCTACAATACGGGATCAAGACAAAATCAGTTTTTAAATTTAATTTTAAAAGGTAGTACTGCTGCAAGATGATTAATTAAAAAAAACAGGAAAGGATTTAATTATAGTTAGATTATTTCTTTTAGACTCAATTATTGTTTTTCTAGAATATAAATTTACAAAAGTGATGATTACTGAATAGCGAGTACTCAGTACTAAGAAGTAGAGCATACGTTGCAATACTTCGTGACCCAGACCCCTTTACCTGCACCGTTAAATAGATCGACAACCCCATTTACAGTAGTAAATTTTTCTTCTTCTTTTTTTTTTTTATCAACTGGGTTGTGTATATGTACTTGAACCAGTACTACACTATTGCTATGTTAAGAAGGCATATTTTCCCTGTGGTATGCCAACAAATATCCCAGCAAACACACACAGGTTCTCTGTACGTCTATCAACGTTCAGAAGACGTTTTCTGAACGTTAATAGACGTTCAGAGAACCTGTATGTGTTTGCTGGGATGCTTTCTACGAAAAGCCGAAAAGATTCGTATGTTAACATTCGATAGAGAAACTAAGTAAAGAGACAGGATCTACATCTAGACTTTTTCCTCGTGTGAAGAACTTGCAAATAAGTCACACGAGAACTGTAAACAAGCTCCAATCCCGATAACTGACCACTTCAGCACTTTGAGAAAAATTAAATCATACCAATAATTTGGGCTCTTCCAAAATTTACAGACATGTAACTGATGTACTCAGGGGTTTTGTGATAAGTCAATGAATGATAAATGGTGTTGGTGAAAAGTCAATATGCTCGCATGTACGCCGCTCCAGTTTACATTCATTCTTCAAATCCATTGAACTGAAAGAAGCACAATTTCTTTCAGTTCGCTGGACTAATAGAAATTCTCCTTGTCCATTGGTACTTTCTATTTTTCTTACCACGGCAACTACAATTGATTTACAAGTACGTGTCTATATATTACATAAAGCATTTGCTTTCTTTGAAGAGTACGATATTTATCTTGGTAGGATTTTATTTTTCTCAAAATGCTGAAGTGGTCAATTATTGGGATTGAAGTTTGTTTCCAGTTCTCGTTTGACTTATTTGCAAGTTCTCCACACGAGGACAAAAGTCTAGATATAGAGGTTGTCTCTTTTTTGAATGCCAGCATAGTACGTATCTTTTTAACTTTCCGTAAGAAGCGTATTCGTTGGCATACCACAGCGACAGATCAAAACACAGGGAAAGTCATGTCATAGCCAGAGTGTAGTGCTAGTTCAAGTACACATACACAAAGCAGCTGATAAACAAAAAAAAAACTTACTACTGTAAATGGGGTTGCCGATTGTATTTATTTTTACCAATTAAAGTTAGCGATTTTTGACAGATTTTATATTTAACACCACGTTTGTAGATTTACTTAATGTTTAGATGGTAAACTGTTCGGTTTTTTCTTACAATAGAATTAATTTCTTACAAAATACAATTAAAAATTTCTTACAAAAAAAATATATATTTACCTACCTACTGGGTATTTACCCACCCCCGTCACTATTCATTTGCTCATAAAAATAGAAAGGTTTCGTTGTTTTGTCATTGATCACATCAGCATTAAACCAAAATAATATGGGATCATCCACCCGTTTCCAATAAGATAAAGAACAATTGAAATCAGTCGACAAACAAAAAATTATCACTGTGAACACACTCACAAAAAACAGAAAAAAAAGATCGACAAAATAAACCCCAATCTTTTTTAAGTTTGTTGAAAATTGCCCGCTTTTCACACCATTGCACCCCTTTTCCATGTAAGCGTTCCAGCAACGTGACTTCGATATCACAATTTAAAAAAAAAAAGAAAAAAACATGAAAAGAAAAGAGAGGGGAAAAATACTGCACAACAGTAAAGCACAGCAGTCGCCATCTATTGGCTTCGAAATGAGGTAGAAATGAACTGTTGGAGTTCGTCCTGGAAATTAGCATTTTAGACAAGTACTGCCTCTAACGATCTAATCTGGATTTGGGGTCGGTTCAATACAAAATGCGGTAAAAAGCAGGGATGCGTAGTCCCCACAATTCATGATACACACACACACACAAAAAGTCATCCTGGGATCTCCTCGCCGAGATTTTGGAATTATTTATGATACTCTCTTCTAACATGAATGAAGCCATATATCTAATTTGGCTCAATAACGATTGATTGTACCGAGGAAAAGATTTCTTTTGAGAGCATATTAATTTGGAAGTAAAATGGCATGAAAAACCATTTTTTTTTTCTTTCTTGTAAAAACGTTATGGCGCTCGCACAGCTAGCTAGCTGTGTCAAAAATGGTCTCTAGATCTATGGCCGCGATAAACGATTCGATCGACCGCCATGTGTCTGGTAGTTACATCGAGCGATGGCATCGGCTGCCTTATTTTTCAGCATTGGGCAGTCTCTATCCGGTTGTTCTTCTATATCAATGTAGTATTTCCATAGTATTCTCCGTTTTTCAGCGGATACCATTGTTGTTAAAAATAATCCTGACAATTTTACAAATAATCCACATTTTACGGGAATGATGCGCTAAAAAGTAAAGGATTTTCTCGTGTAACTATGTTACCCTCAAGTATTTTTATAGAAATCAAATTTATTCTTCGTGTCTGACAACAGTCAAAACGACGGTTAAAACGATTAAAAAATACGTAAATAAATAAAAATTGTAAAATAAAATGAAGTTGATTGCGCTCTAGCATCTAATGGAAGTTTAATACCCGGTGATGTTTGGAACTCTTTATCACCAAGGTATAAACTCCCACAGATGCTATGCCAAATACCAGCTGACATGGATTCGAACCTCTGAAGTCTGCGTCAAACGAAAGCCTTGCTCGCCTTTATCCCCTTGACCACCACCCTTCACGTCGTCCAGTTGATAAAATTGAAAGTTTCATTTGAAAACTTGCTACCCCCATGCGTCCAGAAAGAGCATCAATCATTCCCTGTCAGTGTCCCACTGCAACACAAACGTCTAGCCCCCGCCCGCCTAACTATTGAACCATTCAATGCGCATGCCCGTCTACTTCCCCGAGACCCCAGCGTGATGGAAAATAAAATCTTTCTAGTAAAATTTCAATGTTCACTTATCTCTAACAGAGAAAGCATGTTACCACCTTTTTGGGACTACCAGTATATTTAATTATGAATCCTTAATGATTATAACTATTTCACTTCATTGTACATATTAAATAAAATTGATTTATTTTCATTGTAAGTTTAATGTTGCATTCTACTTAAAAAAAAAAAAAAAAAAGTGATGATCAATAGTAGGATTATGTTTTTTTAATTAATATTTCATCAGTTATTACATAATTGATTTATTTTAGTTTTATAATTTAAATTTGCTTTAGTTTTATACCAGTGTGTTTACAGTAGTTGTGCATTATTTATTCTATTTTAATTGATGATAAGCTATATGATCTATGTTCTGCAATAGTTTCAATAAAGTGTTCTGCAAAAGTTTCAATAAATTTTTCTTTGAATGCAAATTTTTGTGTTAGATGTTTAATAATTAACTTATGTAAAAATTACTTAATACATAATTTTAATTAACAAGCAATTGGTAATTCCAAGATCATCAGAAAGAATAAATATTTGAAGTATTTTTTTTTATAATGCAAAAGGAAAAATAAACACAAGTTCAAAGCTAATCCTAAATATTTCAAAATTTCTTTTTATTATGGAGAAATACAAAGTTTCCAAAAGTAATCACTAGATGGCGACACCATTCATTTCCTGAGCGGATCTGGGGGAAGTATACGGGCATGCGCATTGAATGATTCAATAGTTAGGCGGGCGGAGGCTAGACGCTTGTCACTGCAACGCCTCTACCTCTACTTCAAGTAGAAAACAAGATGGCGTCGCCATTCATTGCTGAAGAGCTTGTATCTCAAATGGAAGAATGCGAGAACAGCTGGATAGATTGCCCAATGCTGAAAAAAGGCCAGCCGTTGCCATCGCTCGACTTAACTACCAGCAAGATGGCGAACGATCGAAACGTTCATCGCTGGCTGTGCGGCACAGCCAGGAGTCAAAAAAGGGTCTCTAGATCTGTGGCACGCGATGAACGTTTCGATCGTCCGCCATCTTGCTGGTAGTTAAGTCGAGCGATGGCAACGGCTGCCCTTTTTTCAGCATTGGGAAAGGGTTGCGCCTCAAAGGGTTAACAAGGCAACCCCTCTTCGCCAACTCATCTGCCTTTTCATTTCCAGGGATCCCGCCAGGGCCCGATTAACCTCTGAAGTGAGGGGAAGCTCAGTCTCATTTCGCCCGCCCTTCCCTTTTGTTTTTAAAAAGTAAAGTTTCAATGATTTTCTTTGATTAAAATTTTTTATTCGTTAAAATGAAATTTTATTGATTTAATTAGTTGTAATTATTTCCTTTGATAAAAATATTTTATTCATTAACCTGAAATTTTCCTTTTATAAAAATAGGCACATATAGTCAACCTCCTCCCCGCCACGGCTTTTGATACAGCAAGCGAAACGTATCAAAACACCGTATAAAACACACATAAACCATTCAAATTCCCATATAAATCCCAATTATACAGCCCGTGACTTCGCTAACATACTAAAGTTTGGCCCGCAACTTTTCAAAGGTTGCCCGTACCATGGCTCACTGGGATATATACAGGCTGTCCAAAAAGCTCCGTTTTTCCGTACGAGTAAATTTTCGCTTCTTCGCTTTTAGGCATATTTTGGTCATATGGCGCGATTTTCCCTATGGGGCCTGTAAAGCTGCTTTTGCTGCATTAAAAACACATAATACGTGATATTTCTCTACTATGACGTAATCAAAATTCACGCTTTATGTAGAATCTCCAAGAAATAGACTTTTCTGGAAGCTGCCCGCAGCTTCTGCCTCTCCTATATATACCGGCGTGTTTCAGAAGCCCCAGTTCAGTGTGAGTTTGCTCCCATCGAGTGCAGTGTGCGAGTAGAGCTCTCTGAGACAGTAAGTTTGCTTTGTAAATTGATAGTGCTATAGAAGCTGTGTTTTGGCTTGCTTCTAGAAGCTGTTTCTAAAGTGCTGTATGTAAATTCTTCACTGCTGAGTCTTGAGGGACTGTTAGTGTTATCTCTCGAATATTTCCACTGAATTTTTGCCTGTGAAAGTGTTCTATTTTTTGTGAGAAATACAGCATTTGTGAGAGCTTCTGATCTAAGCGGACTGTTAAAAGCACATTACTGTTTAATTGTGTTTGCGAATTTTGTGCAGCTGATTGTTCCACGACGTTCTAGAAGCAATAAAATTGTGTTCCATCCAGACCAGTGGAATTTTTACTAGAACTGTCTACACCAACTGGACTTTAGAACGACAAGCTCCGGGAACATTTGAAAATAAATTTTGATTTCATTTACACCACTGAACTTTTAGATCAGATATGGACAGAAAGTTTTTTTTTCTGCTTTGTTTGGGAAGACAGCTGTTGATAAAGCATCCAAAATAAACATGATAAGCTATCTTAAGTGTAATATGTCGTTCAGTGAAATTAACGGGTCAAACGTTTTGTGTGATAAGAATGGAGTGCTCAATACAAGAAAATTTAGAAACGTCTTCGAGTTAGGTGTGTAAAGTTTAGTTTATTATTTATAATTATTTTTCTATTTTCTTTTACTAGAAATTGTCTTGGCCTTGGGGGCTGTCCAGGAATGATGTCACATTTGTCACAGATAGTCACACTTCACCATAACCCCTCCACCCTCCGCCCCTTGTTATCACTAGCTTACGGATCCTATTTCAAAATTTATTTTTTTTAACTTTACTAATGTCATTAAAGCACATATTTAAACATAGTTTTCTTATGAGTTGAAGAACTTTTTCCGTTACCATTTTCACAAATCTAACTTTTTTTTTCTGGGTGGGTGGAGGATATTAGTAAAAAAATCGCATAAAAGTTATTTTAGCAAGGATTAAAATAATACCCTTGGATTCTGTAATTTCACAATACCTTCGAAATCTAATTTGTTTATTTTAAATGCTTTCTTTTAACCAAAATGTGTGCGTCACACTTTTTGTCACTTTGTGCGTCACACTCCCCCTCCCTTGTCACAAACGCATGATTTCACGAACCCCTTTTCCCCCCATCAAGGATGACATAATTTGTGGACGGCTCTTTAAAAGCTAAAATTGGCAGACATCACTGTTCCCCCCCCCCCCTTAATTTCAGACAATGTACAATCCTTACTTTATTAATACAGCAAAGCAAAAACTCATAACGTATGACCATGATGCAAATTTTGCCATTTTGTTTTCATGCCAGTGCATCGTCCTTTTCATCAATAACCAGTGCATGTTCCCTTTTCACCCTTGCTTTTTCAGATTAATATCTGCTTCCATCCGATTCATCTAATTTAGTGAGAATTGTAAATTGCCAGAAACTGGACCGAAAAGTGCTTTGGCACGGAACCAGATGTTTATTCCATTTGTCAAAATTTTATACTGCTTTGTATTCTGTTTTGTACTGTCGAGACGGGACTCGTTTGGAATGAAATTTATTCCCCCCTTTCAGACTTTTTACACAAGTATACACATGCATTTTGGCTTTTGTTCAGGAAAACTCAGCGCATGCAGATTTACAGTAATTTGCTTTTCTAGCAAATGTTTAGCTCGCAATTAATAGTATCAAACCATTTCTGTTGTAATATCTAAAACCTAATCTAAGCTACCATCTCTAATTATTTACTTCCAAAAACTCGATTGAATGACCCCGTTGTCGCTGCTAGTTCTTTTGAGGATTACTCGTAAAATTTAGCAGTTTTTCGTTGTATATGAGGGATAATTTTTTTGTTTTGGAATCTGACATTTCTAGTAATCCCCCCCCCCTTGATTTAGGGGCGTTTTTTTAGAACTTGAGGTATTTGCTCCAAAATATTTCAGAAATTTAAAAACCCGTTTATTGCTATTTGAGAAAGGAAACGAAACTACCAGATTGTTGGGATAATTTTCGGAGACGAAATACATCTTTATAATGAATGAATCTAAATATACTTCTATCGTAAACTCTTTCGGTGTACTTCTACTCTTCAATATATAGTCACCAAGGTAAGGGGTATTCATTGGCTAGGTCATGGAGAGAGAATGGATGCAAACAAAACATCATGACTTCTTGAAACCTAGAGGAGGACAAAGAATTAGATGGAGCGATCTAGTCAAAGTGGACTTGAAAAGACTAAAAATTACGAACAAAAAACAGCTAGTCGTTGCACAGATGACGATGATGACGAAAATTCATCCAAATCCGTTCAGTCATCAAAGTTCGTTCAGTGTAGAAGAGTACAAACATACAAACATTTTCGCGTTTGTAATATTTGCAACAGTTTAGAACTCCTGAAAAGTCCTCTGTCTAAGGCATTACCACTTTGGCAGTTGACTCTCATACAGATTTATCTGAACCGCATACCTTATAATGTTAGCATGATTGATCAAAATGTGAAAAATATTACATCTGATTCCAGTCCCTTATCATTTTGATTTCAAATATTCCCTTTATTTATAAGATTTAAAATTAAAACCGTTTCATTACGCACATATTGTTGTTTTCGCCAAAGCATTTTCAACCGTAAAATTTTGGAATAACTTTCAATAAACATTTAATGACACTCTTTCCGTTGAAATATCTGTACTGATAGATATATTCCAGGCAGACATCTGAATACTATTTTCCGACTCATTTATCCTTTATTCAATATATTACTTGAAATTTAGGAAGAAAATCCCATTTTTCCTCTTTCACAAACATGTTCGATTCAACAATTGCCATTTTAAAAGCCGGATGTACCTTCTCTCATTGAAATTGCAGACGATATTCTTGAGAAAAGTGCATTATGTTTATATTTTTGATAAAATGGGATGGAGAATAAACGTAAAAATGTAAACTATCTGATTCGATAAATCTCCTGTTCTTGTCTTGCGCTGTAGTAGCATAACGTAAAATATTTTTGTAGTACCGTATGGTGAAGAGGTTTTCACAGGGAATAAAAATATTTTGACACAGTGACTTCATAGATTGTCAATATTTTTCAATAACAATGAAATGTTGTTATTACTTATTTTATTCTGTTTTTATGTTGCAGGATTTTGTTTATTTTATTTTTGTTATGCAAATATTTTTTATTTTTATTATTTAATGTGACGCTTTTATGCATTTACATTTTTAAAACTTTTCAATGAAAGTGAAAAGAATTAAAATTTCGGTTCGTATGTCCATCCTTAAAATAATTAACCCCTTAAGGGAACAGCTTGCTTCTCATACTAGCTAAACGCTGTTTATCTTTTAATACCGTATTAAATACATATTAATCAACTTCCATATTAAATACGTAAGCGTAACTTATTTCTCGACCCCTTACATGTTTTGATTTATCCCTAGAAAACTACATCGATGCACTATATAGCTGATGTTATGAATGATGTTTCCCTTTTGACTGAGATACTGCTTCTGCATTCGATGTTTTGGAATTCTACCACACGCTAAAATATGAATTTATTTAATATTTTTAAAACGATATTTCTGTGTTTATTACCTGTAAATAAACACAGAAACGACCCTAAAAGAATAAGTAATAATATTTTTATTTATTTACTGGAAATCTAATAAATTAAGACGGAATCTACTTGGTACTAAGTAAGTTACTGGTATTTAATAAATTAGAATTCGAGGTTTTTATTAATACTGTTAAAAAATTACACCGTGAATGTGCTAAAATAATTCAGCAAGTTTGGAAAAACGAAAATAGCCCTTTATTCGATGAATCAAAGTACTATATCTCTCAAAAATACAGCCTTTAACAACACATGTAACAGCAAATTATTAAATAACATACGAATAACACAATTCAAATCGCAGTATTAATCGTATAGCTCGACTTTCTATAATCGCTCTCTTTCAGACTAACTCGACCGCGAGAGAGGCTCTGTAAATTTCCAATCAGGAAGTGACGACATATATGACGTGACATCATACTTCTAAATTCTTCCAGTAACTTCTTTCTTAATTGAGATACAGCCGAAATTCTATTAATTTCGAGAACATTGTTTTGGTCGCCGAAAAGGTCGCAGAGTTTGTCACTAAGGTCCATGGACCACATACTCATTTTACTTTGAAAACAAAATCACAATTTTGTAACAATATTTAATACATTTCAATGACGACTATTTTTAGCTCAAAATTTTTAAAGTAATCAAATTTGCATTTAGAAATATAAGGAATATAATTCATTTTAAGTGACTTTCTGAGTTTTATTCAAAAATAAACAAATGATCTACAACATTAAAAGAAATATGTATTAATAAGTCACAAATTGATAGACATCCTTTACACCATTTTGAACTCGAATAAACATAGCACAAAATTTTTAGTAGTGTCTGAATTGAGAAACACGTATACACGTAGCATAACATAATGGGTTTAACCAGTCTTCTACGGAGCATTTCGTAAGCTTTTCTCCCCTCAGGGGGAAAACCTACTTTAGGTTTTTACGGGTGTCGCAACCCCGGGGCCCCAGCGATCTTTCGCTTTCCTCTGTTCTACCCTCCTCTCCTCTTAGCTATCTCTTTCCTTTTCCCCCCTCAGCGTAGTTTCCTCTATGGAGGTGAGGGCCCCCCTTTAGAAGCTGCGGTCGCCCTGTGCTGTCAGCTTCTATTGGCGGAAAACTACCCACGTGTTTGCCGTGCGTGGAGACCCGTGTCCCCGGAAAAGGGGATCCTGGTAATTGAGGGGTGTTCCCGTAAAGGAAATCATCATTACGGAATTTCCATAGACACGGGAGAAACCTCAACACATTGCTTTGGCCTCGGCTTCGGGTAAACGGGAGGTATACAGCGTTCCCCTGTATATCAATCGGCTGGTGGTACTGATTTTTATCAACTGCTAGGGATCAAGCAATCGGACATCTACTGGGCACGTCGTTAAGGGTGGATGCTGCCTAAGGGATGTACTGTGCGCGTATAGACCCGACTAGCACTGGTGTGCAATTGCACACCCCCTTGTTGGGCTCCGTGGTGGGTGGTGCGGTCGGGTCCGAACTTCAATTTCCCCAAAATGGCTTTACAAAATTCTTTGTCTCACGTCAATGCTCCGCAGTCTACTCCCACTGAAAATACTGATGCACAATTTCTAAATATGAATGCTCGATTCTTCATCATCCACTATGTTGAAGGTAACTTTGCTGAAACATCACCATTCTTAATACACAAATGTATCACTGACAATGTAGGAGAAGTCAAAAAAGTTAAAAAATTAAGATCTGGAGACCTGTTAGTTGAAGTATCAAGCAATAGACAAGCATCCAAAATAATGAGGATTAAAAACTTTGGCCTAAAACCTGTCACAGTAACACCCCATACATCCTTAAACATCTCACGTGGAGTCGTATCTGAACCTGAACTTTTGCACTGCTCTGAAGCTGAACTATTAGAAAACCTAAGTGATGAAAAAGTATGTGCTGTGCGTCGAATCACTATCCGACGCAATAATCAACTAATCCCCACCAAACATATTATTTTAACTTTCCAGTCTCCCACAATTCCATCCCATATCAAAGCCGGCTATCTATTATGTCCTGTTACACCATATATACCGAATCCCATTCGCTGCTTCCAGTGTCAAAAGTTCGGCCATACTAAAACCTCCTGTCGTGGGTCACCGGCCTGCGCCCGCTGCGGTGCCTCCGGCCATGACAGTGAAACCTGCTCTGCAGCTGCAAAATGTATAAACTGTGCACAAGAACATCCGTCATACTCTAAGTCATGCCCAAAATGGGCTTTCGAAAAAGAAATCCAGTCCCTGCGTGCCACTCAAAGACTCTCCTATCCAGAAGCCCGTAAAATAATAGAAAGCCGTACCCCTAAACCTGGTCTGTCCTATGCAGCCGCAACAAAACCTACTAAATCAATAGCCACTCAGACTGACCCTGTCATTCATCCTTCCTCTTCCAAGACATCAACAAGTAAACAATCAGTCCATAAACAAAACAGTTCCGCCACTGCACCAGAGAAAACTAAGAAAAAATCTCACAGCAATAGCTCTACTCAAGTCAGACCAACAATCAGTAAAGCAGCAACCTACAAATTAAAACACAACCGTTTCAGCACAAGGAAAATACCTCCTCAACCACATATAGATGACTCAATTTTAAAATTATCACCCTCGGAATCAGAAATATCGGATGAAGAATCGATGGAACATGAAGACATTGAGCCACCTAATAACCCTAAAGGGATTACCCCGACAACGCACAATGCCCCTAACGTAACATAGTTATGGCATTGTTGCTGTCATGGAACTGCCACGGTTTTCAGAACAAAAACGACGACCTCAAAACACTTATTTACAATCACAATCCCGCCTGTCTCGCCCTTCAGGAAACATACCTCAAACCCAATAAGCACACTCAAATCCACAATTATACTGTCCTTAGAAAGGATTATGTGCTAGGGGAAAGGGCCTCCGGCGGAGTTGCCCTCCTAATAAATAATCACTATCCCTATTGTACTCTCAATCTCAACACACCTTTACAGGCTGTCGCTATTAGAATCCATCTTAAACATCTCACTACAATCTGCAGTATATATCTTCCTCCTAATGAAACAATCAGTCGATCTTTGCTCAATAACCTTGTCCAGCAACTTCCTCCCCCTTTTATACTCCTAGGGGACATGAATGCCCACAGTCCCCTGTGGGGCAGCAAAGACACCAACAATAGAGGCCAACAAATAGAACAAATCCTAACCGACTTTTCACTGTGTGTTATGAATAATGGTGACAGTACTTACTTCCATCTTCCCACAAAATCATTTCATGCAATAGACCTTGCTATCTGTTCTCCTCCAATCCTCCCACTGTATAATTTCTCTGCTTCTGGTGATCTACATAATAGTGACCACTTTCCGATCATTCTCTCTCCTTTGTATACTAATCCGAACCAAACTTCAACAATACCCAGATACATTCACGACAAGGCAGATTGGCAGACCTTTACTTCACTATCAACAATATCCCAAAATATCATAGAAGGCACTATTGATGAGATCGTTAATAAAGTCACGTCCACTATCATTAAGGCAGCAGATAATAGTATACCGAAATCGGGCACAAGCTGTCGCAGAAATAAAAAACCGTAGTGGAACGCTGCATGCACCCTAGCCAAAAAGCAGCAGCAGAAAGCTTGGGGTACCTTCCGCCGGTATCCCACAACTGAAAACCTTATCATTTTTAAAAAAGCAAAAGCAGTCGCCCGCAGGGTGAGGCGGCAATCTCAAAAGGAATCATGGATGCAATATGTCTCCAGCATCACTACATCAATCTCTAGTAAGGAGCTATGGACAAAAACAAAAAGAGCTATGGGAATATACAATAACCCTACCATACCTTGCCTATCCATCAATAACAAAATTATCTCTGATATTACAGACATTGCAAATACCATCGGCGAAACATTGGCTCTATCCTCTTGTAGTACCTCTTACTCAAATACCTTTAATACCCATAAACTGCAATCTGAACGGCAAAAACTAAACTTTAAAACTTCTTCGCAATACTCTTATAATAGTATCTTTACAATCCATGAACTCACCAATCAACTCAGACAGTTACCGAACACTTCTCCTGGTTCCGATGGTATCACATATGAAATGCTAAAACACCTTTCTCACGTTTCCCTTGCAAATCTACTACAGCTGTTTAATAGAATCTGGAACGAACATACCTTTCCTTCCTCCTGGAGAAATGCCATAGTCATACCCTTTCCAAAGCCCGGAAAAGACACCTCAAATCCTAATAACTACAGACCCATAGCCCTTACCAGTTGCCTTTGCAAACTGCTGGAGAAAATAATCAATGCACGCTTAGTTTACGTTTTAGAAACAGAGGGCCATATACACCCTTACCAAAGTGGCTTCCGCAGGGGCAGATCAACTATTGACAACATACTATATCTAGAAACTCAAATTCGTAACGCTTTCTTAAGAAGAAACCACTTAATCTCTATTTTCTTTGACATAGAAAAGGCATACGACAAGACCTGGAGATATGGTATTCTCCGGGATCTCCACAATCTAGGCTTCCGTGGCAACCTTCCAATATTTATCCAGAACTTCCTTTCACTTCGAAATTTCAGAGTACAAATAAACGGCATTCAATCAAATAGTTTCGTTCAAGAAGAGGGCGTCCCTCAGGGCTCTGTCTTAAGTGTTACCCTCTTTTCAATAAAAATCAATAATATACTTAATCAATTACCTCCATCTGTTCACGGAAGCCTATATGTCGATGACCTTCAAATTTCTTGTCAGGGAAAGGACATGCGTTACATTGAGCGTCAGCTCCAGAACACCATCAATCGCATTCTAAAATGGTGTACCACAAATGGATTTAACATTTCTGTGGAAAAGACTGTCAGCACGCACTTCTGTCATTTACGAGTGATCCATCCTGATCCTGAGCTCTATGTGGGCAGCTCAAAAATAGAAATACGTGACTCCGCTAAGTTTTTAGGGGTATATTTTGACAGAAAATTGACCTTTGCTAACCATATCTCCTATATCCGCAACAAATGTGAAAAGGACCTAAATATCCTAAAGGTATTAACTAACACTTCTTGGGGAGCGGAGCGTGACGCCCTGTTGCGTATCTACCGTGCAGCAATTCGATCCAAAATAGATTACGCCTGTGGAGTGTATGGATCTGCATGTAGGTCAGCCCTAAAAAAACTTGACACAGTGCATCATACTGCACTACGCCTCTGTTCTGGAGCTTTTAGAACATCACCCATACAAAGTCTCTATATCACTTGTCATGAGCCATCTCTCATCCACATCCGTCACAAATTATCATTAAACAATTATTTTCGCATCCTGTCTCATCCCTCCCACCCTTTGGGGGACGCATTGTCGGACACACATTTGGACCGCCAATATGGAAATCGCCCCTCATGCACTCCTCCCTTTGGTTTAAGGATCCGTAGGAGTCTAGTTGGTACCCAACTGGAGAATGTTAAAGTCTCCCCTAATTCTCCTCATGAAACGCCACCATGGACTATACTACAGACCTCGTACCTCCAACCATTTAATGGCTTTACTAAACAGGGTACCGACCCAAAAATATATCAACAGTTGTTCTCAGACCACAAAAACAGATATAAAAAATATACAGAAATATACACTGACGGCTCCAAATTTGGGAATCATGTCGGCTTCGCCTTCGTTGGAAGTAACTATACCTGCAGCTATACTCTCCCTCCGTTCTGTTCAATCTTTACTGCTGAATTACTTGCCATCCATGAAAGCCTGTTGTATATCTCTAAAATGACTACAAAAATGTATATCATCTACTCCGACTCCCTCAGTGTACTAAACAATCTAAAATCGGGCTCCTTCACTCATAGCTATATCACCAAAGTGCTACGTCTGCATGAACAACTGACAAATCGTGGATACAATATTCTCTACTGTTGGGTACCCAGTCATATTGGGATACTGGGCAACGAGAAGGCGGATAGTTTAGCCAGGCAAGCTACAATCCCCTACACTGGCTATCTCGCATACAATGACATAAAGTCCGGTACCTCTAGCATAGTTACAAAGCAGTTGGACCAGTAAATGGGATAGTGAAACTGAAAACAAACTGCATTCTATCCGACCTTCCCTCACTCATTGGTCATCCCTTTCATATCGAAATCATGATGTCATTTTGACTCGTCTCCGCATTGGTCATACGAGAATCACCCATAAACACCTACTTCTGGGTGAACCTGCCCCTGAATGTTCACATTGTCAATCTCACCTTACCATTCGTCACATTTTAACCTCTTGTACAGCTTTTAATAATTTTTACCAAATATTTTTTAACTGTTCTCATCCCAAACTTGACGATATATTGGGTGAAACCCCTCACTGTAATTTATTTTCATTTCTTCGACGTATCAATCTGTTTTACTCAGTGTGAAATATACAACTTTCTCTGACTGGTATCTGGATGGGAGCCCCCATCCAGACGTCCTTGGCTTACTTTTATCTACTTTTTACCTTTCTACAGTTTGATTTTATCAGTTTTAGACCTTACGGATTTTAGCTTTACATGTTTTATACAACAACTTTTACGCGAAAGCGTTATTTTATTCTAAATACACATAGTCTGGCGCAGTATGTCCTTTCTGGACCTTGTGCCAATAAATACCAACCAACCAACCAACCATCGTAAGCTTTTCTGTTACAAAGCCATGTAAAGCAGCATTGAGTTAGCTTCTCCACCCACGTTGACTGCATTTTCGCAGCGATCCCTTTATCTGTAAAAGTGTATTATGTTTATCTTCCGGATGAGAACAGATCGATTATTACATTATTCGAGGGCTCTATACATGGAAATATAAAACCTTCGCATATATGTGCTGCCCAGAGCAATACGTGGTGGAAGATGATTTAATGCAGCCGTTTCCAAAATGTGTTTTCTTTGTATTAAGATGAGTAGGCAACTCCTTGAAGTATTGACCCTTTAACGCGCAGTGCTCCCGCTCTGGGAACACCAAACTCTGACGTTTTGACTGTTGCCAGTCGCGAAGAATAGATTTGATTTCTATAAAAATAGTTGAGGGTGACATAGCACCACGAGAATCCTTTACTTTTTAGCACGTCATTTCCCGTAAAAAAATTGTCTCGATTATTTTTAACAGCACTGACATCTGCTGAAAATTGGAAGAATGCGAGAACAGCTGGATGGATTGCCCAATGCTGAAAAAAGGGCAGCCGTTGCCATCGCTCGACTTAACTACCAGAAAGATGGCGGACGATCGAAACGTTCATCGCGTGCCACAGATCTAGAGACCCTTTTTTGACGACAGCTGGCTGTGCCGCACAGACAGTCTGCGTCAAAAAAAGGGTCTCTAGATCTGTGGCACGCGATGAACGTTTAGATCGTCCGCCATCTTTCTGTTAGTTAAGTCGAGCGATGGCAGCGGCTGCCCCTTTTCAGCATTAGGAAAGGGTTGCGCCTCAAACGGTTAATAATTAAAAAAGAAAAGTGTAAAAATTCTTTTTACTTCCTTGTACGTAGTATAAGGAAGTAATGTGATCCCGAAAAATTTTGGGGGCCAAATTTCGACAAAAAAACCGATTTTGACTACCTCTAAATTGAATTTTAAAATTTTTTTCGATGCATCTCATCGTAGGCTAGCATGCACGATCATATTAACGCGTCTGCAACTCATTTTGACCAGCGGCGAGTTTATTGTGGTCAGTTTTTCCATGCCGTCTGTACGTACGTACGTACGTATGTATGTAACTCGCATATCTCAAAAACTATTGGTCGTAGAATGTTGAGATTTGATATTTAGGATTGTTCTATGATCTAGTTGTGCACCTTCCCTTTTGGTCGCAATCGAATGTATAGTTTATGTACAGGACCGCCCAAAAGATTCGAAATACATTACGCTCTATGGGCCGAAAATCATAAAACTCGCTTATCTCAAAAACTATTAGGCGTAGAATGTCGAAACTTCATATTTTGGATAGTTGTAACATCTAGTTGTGCACCTCCCCTTTTGGTTCCATTCGATTGGATAGTTTATCTACAGGACCGCCCAAAACATTCGAAATACATTACGCTCAATGGGCCGAAATTCATTAAACTCGCATATCTGAAAAACTATTAGGCGTAGAATGTTGAAACTTTATATTTAGGATTGTTGTAACATCTAGTTGTGCACCTCCCCTTTCGGTTCCATTCGACTGGATAGTTTATCTACAGAACCGCCTAAAAGATTCGAAATACATTACGCTCTATGGGCCGAAATTCATCAAAGCGTTTTTTAGAGGTATTGGGCTATTTCAAACGACTCAGAAGTGATATATGCTGTAAAGAGTTAGAAAATGAATTTCTCCATTAAAAAAAGTGTGTTTATCATTTACAGTTCTGCTACAGGAACACTCAAAAGATTTCCAATACATTACGGTCAATGGCAATTTTAGGAGATTCATCCATTTCAAGCACAATACCGTCCTACCACATAAGTTAGGTAATGGTCCGACCACCGTCACGTGCCTCCCTCAAGTACTATGCCAAAAGTCGCCAAGCTTGGCGACTTTTTTGTGTACGTGTGTGCATATTTAACTCTCAAATCTCAAAAACTATTATGAAATTTCATATATAAGATTGTTGTAACATCTAGTTGTGCATGTCGATTTTTGGTTAAAATCTACTGGAGAGTTTATTTACAGGACCACTGAAAAGAATTTCAGTACTTTAATGTCTATGGACATCTTCAATATAATACAACTGTAGACAGTCATTGTTTGGTACATGCCCAAAATCTCGCCGTCTGTCCTCGACCTTGGCGAGTTTTGGCGAAATATCGCCAAATTTGGCGATAGTCAGTCATTTGGTCCATGCCCAAAGTATCGCCATTTGTCATCGTTCTTGGCGAGTTTTGGCGAAATATCGCCAAATTTGGCGATAATCTGTCATTGTTTGGTTCATGCTTAAAATCTCGCCAAATGTCGTCGACATTGACGAGTTTCGCCGAAATATCGCCAAATTTGGCGCCAAAAATTATTTCGTATTTTGTATAACTCTAAAACTTTAACCCGTAGAATTTTGAACTTTTGTATTTAGAGCTATATTATAATATCTAACGGTTTTCAATATCTTTTTTGACAGCAATCGACTGAGAATTTATTTACAGGGTGAGCCAAATGACTTTAAATACATTAAGGTGTATGGATGCATTCAGTTCATTGAAAGTCTGTGGTCAATGACTACTTTGGCTATCCCCAAAATCTCGCAAACTATCTCAAGTTTGTCGGCTTTATGCGAAATATCGCCAAATAAAGTGTCAGAAAGAAATCTTTCAAATTGAACTCAGCTTGGCGATATCAAAATGTTTGGCTAGAAATCGCTATATCTTACTATTATTGATATTTTATATCTTTCAAACAAATAAGTTTAGAGGAAGTGCGTAAAAAACATTTTTGATTTAATAGACGTGCAAGGAAGTCATGTGTTGGACACATCAGATTTTTTTATATATGCAGTATGTTTTTATGTATCTGAACCGTAAATTTTTTGCTATAAATTTAGAAAATGCATGAATGTGTGGTCTCAATGTACCTTCTTTGTTTTCTCCTAACGGTGGACACTTGAAATTTTGTGGGAGTTTACTACTGGAAATGAGTTGGGGGCTCATTTTTTAAAGCCCGACCGATATTATTTAACTCGGAGCCCGAAAATTTCATGTAATAGATAAATAAAAGTCAATGACCTCATTGATAGAATATCATAAATTTTGCTGGTCGTGCAAATTAAAGACAAATATAATAGGGAACTCTAAGGAACTAATAGGGAAATTAAAGACAAATATAATAGCACTTTCTAATTCTTTATATTCAAGTTTATCAAATAATAATAATAATAAATTTATTTTTCACATGAATCTCTTTTTAAAATCTGTTTACAAGGCGTATGTTCAACGAAGGAGAAATTTCTTACGAGCCCGAATTCGAACACAATCGGGAATTTTAGAGCCCGAGTCCGGTTCGGGCCCGGGTTGAGCCCGTCTCATCTCTATTGGCTACTACTGAGTCCGGAATTACTGGTCACCTTATTAAGGAAGCATCTGACAGGTGGACCAGCGTTGCCTTCTATGAAGGGACGGACAAAATGCCACCCTAGCCTATGCCGGGAATCGGACCGGACACGTGGTACGGTGGATTTTCATGTTTTAATGCCGAAGTTACTCTAGGACTCTGTAGCTGCGAGAAAATAATTTTTCGTTGTTAGATTACAGGAAATGACCGCTGTGCTGCGTCGCCTGTTGTGGTATTGTTTAATTAGTAATTTTACTGTAAAATTTTAAAAGTGAAAATTAAGATTTTTGATACTCTAAAATCTGTGGACCCAGGGCAATTTCTCAGTTTACCCTGCTAGAAATAAGGCACTGATTTTTTATGTATATGCAAAGAGAAATTGGGAAAAGTGGGGGTAAGATGCCGGACTTAAAAGTTAAATATTTTTCCTGAATTCTGAAATTTTCAGAAATATATCTTTGAACCTTTGTGTAAAAACAGACAAACAAAGAAAAGGCATCTCTTCATCTTACCCCGTGGTTACTTCGGTGGGGTAAGATGACGAAAAGATTATCTTATAAAGGTTTATTTTCAAAACTGTAATGAAACAAACTTATTTAAGTAGTTAATGAAAAGTCGTTGTTGATCAGCAAATAATAATAATGATAATAATAATAATTTTTTTGGCGGGCTGTCACTGAGAAATGAAGAATTGGGCTCAGTAACAAACCAAATTTAGTGCATTAACCATTGGCTTAAATTGGCATGTAACATGGGGGGGGGGCAAAATGCTATGATGTCTGAGTTTTCTTGTTTAGCACGGCTGTCGATCGAAAGGTCACGTGACATCTGGAGAAACCCGACCAAAGGGGTTTTGGTCGGGTTTCTCCAGATGTCACGTGAATACGAGTTAGAGCCCCTTAGAAAGTCCTCCGACCAAGGCACCCCATATTCTAGGCAGATCGACCATAACAGAAACTGAATTTTCTTTATTTCGAGGGGGGGGGAGGGCAATTGCTCCCTTGCCTTAAGTTACGCCTATGGCATTAACAACTGGATTAAATTATTGGAGTTTAGAGTTTTTTGATTATGGTAAACCTACTGAGTGGGCTTCATAAACCAATAATAGGATCTGAGAAATTGCTTTGAAAAGAGCTGCTTTTCCTGACTGCGTCATCTTACCCTGCTTACCCTCACATAAATGCTGTACCAGCGCAGCATCTGGAGTGCGTACATAGTCGTCACGAACACTCGCAGATTACTTCCTTGTATTAAGCGCAAATGATAACCGTGGATTAGTGATCTAATTTGCGAAATCGGTTGTGTAGTTAATAGTACTGACCGCGGCATTCTGCAGATAAATTTCAGCCGAGAGACAGCAATTTCCTTCCCACTCCAAATGAATACTAATGTGCTATGAGTGAGAAATCGGGGCACGTCGTTGATTTATGTCCTTATGCAGATGAGATATGCGGCAGTTGACTCCATGCCTCGTTTATAATTTTTAGTCAACCGGACAATTTTATTTACTGGTAAAATATCTAGTCTTTGTTCTGAGAGTATTTCCTTAAGAAGTAATATGCAGAGTGTCCCGAAAAAGGTGGTAACGGGCTTTAATTCCGTAACGTAATCATTTTTTCCGACCTTATTTTGAGCATTTTTTTCAATTGACATTTACCCACTTATCTGTAAAAGATAAAGAATTAAAGCCCGTATACAAATTTTTGGCACACCCTGTATAGTCATAGCGGTAATTCTTTTTGGAACATCTACTTCTGTGTTTTTAAAAGAAATAAAAAAAAAAGTACTAAAACACCAGTCGAACTTAAGGATCTAATAAATTTTAAATATAAGGGAATGAGGGGTAAGATGCCGAACTGAAGCTTGAAATATTTTTCCTGGATTCTTTAAGTGGCTTACAAACCTGAAAATTTCAGAAACATTCCTTTGATCCTTTTGTCTTTCATTAAAAAAAAAAAAAAAAAAAAAGAGGGAATATTTAAAGAAAAAGTTCGGGATAGATGACACATATTACCCCGTGGTTACTTCGATGGGCTAAGTTGGCGAATGGACAACACTATTAAGGTGTGTTCTGAAAAATACAGAGAACCAATTTCACAAGTTAATGAAAATGAGTCTAATAACGTTACCGGGGTCGATCCAGGAATTTTTGCCATGTTCGTCTGGATTGACCCCTGCATTCAAAAAAGGATTGACATACCACCCATAATGAATCAAAGACTTAATTAGATTCAAAAATAGGTTTAATCAAGGTTTCGAAGGAAAGGGAGCCAGAATTCAGGTTTGGTCGCCTTGCTGAGGAGGCACCAAAGTTCAGTTGCGATTGAAACATTGCACAGTCCTAAGATACAGTATTTTTTTCACGTTGTTCATATTTTGTTTTAAGTATGGCGAATGGGAAAAAAGGAAGGAAAAAAAAAATCCGAGAAAGGGTCGTAATTAATAAAAGGTCGGAAACCTCTGCTGTAAAATAAGTCATCAATCGCAACCATAGATATAGGAATACATCGCGCATCCAAAATCGTGTACTTTTTGATTCTTAAAAACGCACCCTATTTCTGCCACTACCAAGGCTGCCGTCAGTGTAAGACAAAACGTTAATTACATCATTTTAAAAAATTAAATATAAATTCAGCGGAAAATATTTAGAGATTGGAGTTCTTTTAAAGATTTTCCTAAAACAGTTGGAATATGTGTTATCATTTAACATACTACCATTCTGTACTATACTGTACTGTACTTCTGTACTGTACCTCTTTCTTCAGAGTGAAACTTTAAAAATCAAGTAAAATCCCGCTGAACTCATGAATATTGCTCCCCAGATCCCACCAATACATTAACTCGAAAATTTCCCTCTTTTCACAAACAAGCCGATTTTAGCGGACTGACTAATCAGGTAGAGATGTAACGAATAGTGATTTGGCCGAATAGCCGAATACCGAATATTCGGCCAATGGCTTAGGCCGAATACCGAATATTCGGCCAATAGTTTAGGCCGAATATTAAATTTTTAAAAATTTCATTTTACTTGTAAATAAAATATGGCTTTTGTATTTGTAATTAAATACTAAGTAAAAGCTAATTAAAATTCATTTTATATTATTTGTAAGTACTTAAAAACACACAACAGTATATTATCTGTAAAACTAAAAAGTCTTGCTCATGAAAAGATTATCTTTACCAGTAGTATATATCAGTTTCCATTTTGGGGGGGAGAGAGACCAGGTATTTTAAACTTTATTGTTAGAATTAATATAGATGTTTTGAAATAGCTGCTTTTTAATAGTTGCTTTACATTTTTGGAGGGGACCCTGGCCCTCTTACCCCCCCCCCATATATTTTACCTGTATAGCCCTGTATTTTACAAAGTTAAATAAATACTAATAGCAGTATAATTATATTTAGAGATTTTCATAATTTAATAAAAATGCTATGGTAAACGCGATTAGTTTGATTACTATATGCTTAATCACATCATGCTTAGGGTTTTACAGCCTCTGGGCAAAACATATTTAGCAGCTTTTCAAAATTATGTTTGCAATTGAAGATCTTTAAGATTGTCCTTAACCCCACCCCATAAAGAAAAGGAGAAAACCAAGCCATGTAGTGTCACCAAGCAGAAAAGTCTGCATTTCTGTAATATTATTACATACATTAGATTATGCTTCACTCATCTTAAAATTCAATGACTTAAACTATTTTATAATATGAAATTTACATATTGAAGTATAACTAAGCAATATTATTTATAAATGCATTTAAAAAAACACGTTAAAAAATATTTTTTTCCTTTTTTCCGAAATTATTCAGCTGAATATGTAGCAATATTCAGCCACAACTATACGGCCGAATACCTGTTCAATATTCGGCTTACCGAATATTCGGCCTACTGAATATTCGGCCAACCGAATATTCGGCAAAACAGCCGAATAGGCCGAATACCGAATAGTGGCCGAATATTCGTTACATCCCTATAATCAGGACTCGTTTTGCCTGAGACCAAGATATTTGGGGTCTCCTATTGTCTATTGTGTAGATTTCTTCATGCTAATTTCAGATTATTTCATTTCCTTTCATTTAAATAATGGAAATATGTGCAATACTATTACATCGGGAAAATCTTTGAATTATTATTTTAATAAAATGTAAGGCCGCCTTCGGTATTGCAGGGGTCGCAAGAGTTTAGAGTACGCCACTTAGAATGAAGATGAGCTCTAAAGAATATTAGAGGGAGAAGAAAAATTGCCGGAGGAATCTCCCTCCCCCCCCTCTCTCTCTCTTTTTAAGTAGAAATTAAGCACTGCGGATGCCACTACCATGGTTACCGATAGAGGCATCAAGTTTTCTCCCGTAACTCTGAATCTAGTTATTCCTATATCTGTGATCAAAACCTTAACAAATATCCCAATTCTTTATTTTTAAATTATTATTCTTCGTATTTATTTGCAATTCAGTCGTGCGGCTTTGATGACGAACGACTAGTAGCTAGAACACTTTCACTGAAGCGCGTGTCAATTGTAAGATATAATCAACCAGAACGAAAGAATAAACTGTGCCGTCAGATATAAACAAAAGGGATTTGTTTAAATATCTGACTCTTCCTGTCCCGTGGAATAACATTGAAGCTACCTATACTGCTCTTCACAGGTATCCCCTTCCCCTCCCCCGTCTATTTGGAAACTTGCCAAGAAAACTCTCAGCTGCCGAATTTAACTGTTTTCTTTTTAATTTCTTTCTCATTCCATTGTGTGTAATTAAACAATTGAAGATTCCGGAATCTGTCGGTGTTAAATTTAAGCGAAGCATTACAATTATGATGTCAGAATTCATAGCCGCTGTGTCTTGCGTAAATGAATTGGATTGAATGATTGGAAAACAAGTGTAATTGAAAATGAGTTTGGGGACGATTGATGGCAACGTTTGTTAAATAATTAATGTGTCCGAAAGGGAGTTTTTTTTTTCTTAAATGAATTGCTTGTTTTGCCAGAGAAAATCGAAATAGCCAACGCGGTGATGACTGAAGTCCTGAACACACTTATTTTTGCGACGAATTTTTGTAATTAATTTTTCGTTAAGAAATTATCGTAACGTCTTAATTATATTATCAATAACAATGAAGTGAGTTAATAGAAACATTTGGAAGAACATATTGTGAAGTTGGTTCATTCTGTGCCCCCCCCCAAAATAAATAAATAAATAAAAATAAAGAGTTAGAGCCATAATTGAAGCAAAAGTTCGACGCATGAAATATTGGTGTTTAAACATTTAACAGCCATGTAATTTTCAAAATACCTATTTAGCTTACCCTATTTGTAAATTTTTGTTATTCTATCTAGAGGGTGATTCAAAATTCATCATCAATATTTGGTAGAGAGGTAGGGAATAGGAAAAGAAGACTATTTCACTAGAAAAGCACATTTTCGAACGACTGGCTGCATACGTCAAAGAAATTCGCGCGTCTTTGGATGGAAATGTAATAAAGTTTATTTTAACTGAACTATCGTACAGCGCGTGGGTGGGAGTTGTGGCCACAAAGCGTCCCCTACACGCGTCTTGTGTTCGTTTGCGCCCGTGCTTTCCTATGTGAAATAGTTTTCTTTTTTCTATTTCGTACCTCCCAACCGAATATTGATGATGAATTTTGAATTTTGAATCAGCCTATCAGTCTGTATATTGTTATTATTATTGGCAATGCTATACTATGTTAATTCATATTGTATTATTTTGTACATTCTACATATTGTTTTGAAAAATACTTCTTGCGGCATTAAAAAACGAACAGACTTATGCATGAAAGAAAGAAAAAAAAAACATGCATTAGAATCAAGATAATATGAGAATTTCACAGTGAATTATAAAGTCGATCACAAAAGTTAGGCAAAAAATAAAAGTGTGTACCGGATATTTCACCACCACTGTATACTTGAATGTTTAATGTTCAGAAGAACTATTTAGATCTGCTTTTTACATTATTGCGATTACAGATAAGATTAAAAAAAATTAAGTACAAATTTTGTCGTGTTTAATACATAACTGAATATATAAAAGAAACATTTATGTTTCTTTCCCATTTAAGTGTTTACAATTAAACAAATGGAGATTCCAGGAATGTTCTGTGTTGCATTTAACAGCTCGATGCCATTGTAATGTTGGAATAAATATATTTGAATTTGAGATAAGAGAAGCGCGCATTGTTGTTACATTAAGTGAAACGTTACAATTATGATGTTAGAAACCGTTCTGTTTTATAGTGTGTTTTGCAATATTAGATTGAATGATATTAAAATAAGTCTAATTGAAAATAAACTAAAAGTTTGATGATTCGGTAATTAATGTATTCTAAAAATATTCCTTTACTCAAATGAAATTGCTTCATTTGATTGAAGAACTTGGATTGAAGATTGAACGGCGTATAGTTTGGATGTTTAATGTTAGGGAGATACATTGATTTGCTTTTTACTTTAGTGATTAGAGATAAGAAAATCGTGCATCAGTATCTAAGCGAATATAGAGGTTATCCCAAAAAGGTGATAACGCATTTTAATTCTTTATCTATTAAAAATAAGTGGGTAATGTGAATTGGAAAAAAAAAAATTCATAATAAAGTCGGAAATAAAAGTGTTAAGAAAAAATTCCTCTCCTTCATTTTCAAAAAGTTACACTCTTTAAATTTTCATACAACCCCCGTTCAAAAAAGTTCCAAATTAGTAAAATGCGCCTTATAAACTAATAAAGTGATGCACAAAATTTCAGCGTTTCATCATAAAAAATATGAGATATCTCTAAAAAAAGATGATCGGGGGCTTTACATGAATTTGAATGTAAACGTTAATTGCTAGGGTGGAAAAAAAAAAAATTCTGTTGTAATTTCTGTACGACCCCTAAAATGCCATCATCCGGTGTTTCCTTCGTTCTCTTTTTTTCCCTTCGAGAGCCATTGAAATGTGGTTTAAGTCAGTATATATTTATCTTCATACCTCTGGCAGGTTTTGAGATATAATTCTCAGATTTCGTATATAACCTCATTAGTGTATGGGTTACATTTTCACTAAGGATTTTTTTTGCACGATGGTCTTTATATAAATTTAAAAAGTGTAACATTTTGTAAATGAGAGAGAGGATTTTTATACATATTTCCGACCTTTTTTGAACATTTTTTTCAATTTACACTGCCCACTTATCTCTAATAGATAAAGAATTAAAGCCAGTTACCACATTTTTCGACACCCTGTAAAAAAAGAAGCTTTTACATTTCTTTCGCATTTAAAGTGCTCGTATTTAAACAAATGGAGACTGCACAAGTTCTCTAAGTTACACTTTACATACGATTATAATGTTGGAATCGATATATTTAGATATCGTGTCCTGCATAAGAAACTGGGTAACAGGAAAACAAGTCTAATTGAATAATTAAGCGGAACACTTCGTAGTATCTTTTAAACTAATTAATGTATTCGCATAATTTTCTTGGATAGTTTTCTAGAGCAAATTTCTAATTGTTTAATTAATTTTACGGAATTAATAAATTAATAATTGTTTCATTAATTATGAAGATATTTAGTTGAAAGATTAAATGGTTAAAACTAAAGTGAAAATTTTGCTGCGCAGTAATGCATAATGAGTATAAAAGTAAAGTAAATAATGCAAAAATTTTATTTATTTAACAATAACGAAATTAATTTAAAGTCTTAGTTTCAAACTAAGTATACTGTGCATTTTAAATAAATCCATATAATAGTAAGTAGAATTAAAAATGTGTTCCGATTCAAGTACATTTTGTCTACATGAAGGGATTTGCATTAACTACTTAAAATTACATGGGTGAATTATTAACTAACAGTATAAATTTGAAAATCCTAATATTTTTATTTTTTATTTATTAACCCTATAATGCCCATGGTAGCACATGTGCTACCGTGCTTTAAACGCTATTTTTACGGGGGGAATGTTTTTAAAAAGAATTTTGAATTCATAAAACCATTAATTGTACCTTTTAATTAATAATAGCAGTAGTTTGGGTTCACAGATACCACCATTAATGGATGAAAAATAACTTGGATGTAACCTGTGAAGTCAACAAAGAAAACATGTTTCCACAATGATAAGTTTTTCTAAACCATTTTTCAATGATAAAATTAAATATTATCTTAATAGTTAAGAAAAAATTGATAATTGCCATTTATATTTAAGAAAATATATGCTTTTTCACTAGATACAAAATATATATTTTTTAATTTTCATTTGTAGTGTTTAGAAGAATTTTAAAATAATGGTGCTACCATTGAGAAAAATCTATTAAAAGTAACTTTTTTCAGGATCTTTTATTATATTTACGTTATTTGATTTAAAAGAATACCATTATCAACAAATAATATTTTTTTTCTGCATGGAATTTTCTTATAGTGGTTATTAGAGGGTTAAATGAAATAGCTTGATTTTATCGAGGAAATGGAGTTAGTTTGGATGTTTAATGTAAGGGAGAGGTTTTTAGATTTGTGCATTTTATTTTAGTGATTACAAATAAAAGAATTCTTTCCCGTTTATAGTGAGTGTATTTAAACAAACAGTGTACCAAAGTGCTTTGTGTTATATTAAACGGCGTCATACGATTGTAACGTTCGAATCGCTTTATTTTAATACCGTGTCCTGCATAAGGAATTGGGTAATATAAAAAACAAGTCTCATTAATTAATGAAACGGAACCCTTCTTAGTATATTTAACTCATTAATGTATTCACGTGATTTTCTTGTAATGAATTATTCTTCTAGAGTAAATGGCTAATTGTTTAATTAATTTAACGTGAAATCTATTCGGAGATTAAGTTGAGTGATGTTTTTTTTTTTTTCTTTTTCCGTAAATGGTTAAAACTAAATAGCAAATTTTACTGTATAGCGATGCATAATGGTGAGTATAAAATTCAAATACGAACTCTTATGCAAAAGTATTATTTATTTAACAATAATGGAGTTAATATAAAGTCTTAGTTTCCAAATAAGCATACTGTGCGTTTTAGATAAATGTAATGTTAAGTAGGGTTAAAAGTAAATTCTGATTATTATTTAAGTCGGAACCCGATCCCGAAATTTCAGCTAATCGATAAATAAAAGTCAATTTCTTCATTGACAGAATATCATAAATTTTGCCTTTTTCCCAAATTAAGACAAATGTAATAGCAAACTCTTAATCCACTTTCTAATTCTTCATATTCGAGTTTATCAAACATTAATAATTAGTTTAGTTTATTTCCCACATTCATCACTTTTTAAAATCTGCTTACAAGGAGTATGTTCAATGAAGGAGAAATTTTCTCACGAGCCGCAGCTCTATCAGAATCGGGAATTTTAGAGCCCGAGCCCGGCTCATCACTAGTCCGAGTCCCACCTAGCCTCTGGACTCGGGTAAGATTTTGTAGAACTTGTATGGTAGCATAAGTTTGCTGTCTCGCTTTGATTCACTTTGAATAAATCCTTTACATTTTGTATTACATTTTATAAACTCTATCGCATTCAGCCCAACCACGGAATCATGGAAAATGCGTTTAATTTATGTTTTTCTGTAGTTATGCAAAGAATTATAGCCAAGATATGTGTTCTGTAATTGATATTTTTCGTTAGTGTGCTTAAAAAAAGGCGCATTTTGTATTGGAAAGTATGTTATATATGATTTATCGTTGTAGTTTTGAAATAAAATTTGATCGCTGTATGCTTGATTTAATTATAAAAAAGTACTGAAATGTCATAAAAACACTCGGAATTAATCAAATCATTTCTTATAAACTAACGAATAAATAAATAAATAAACTGTCATTTTCATGCATTTCAATATTGAAAAAAAAAGAAAAAAAAAAAAAACTCTTGGATAAAACAAAACCGTCACATGAAAGAGCTTTCGTACTATAGTTTGAAATCGGGTGCCATGCCTCTTCATATCTTACATAGATTTCCTTATTAGCTGGTGGTCTGAATAAGTTTTTTCATTACGCAACTCTGACAGTTTATTGAGTTATAAGTTTCACGGTTCTCGACGGATCTCGCTAATGAAGAACCAACTCTCTTTGTTTCTTTTGAGAAAGTCACATTAGGCCGCCGTCGGCTTAGTTCGGATGCTGGAAATGTGCCAGACTGTGCTGCATTGAATAAAAAATAACTGATTTACTTTTCCGTCGCTTGCATGCATGGGTATTCTAACTGATTGAGAAAATGTAGTTGGTGTATTATGTATTGTGATGGATATGACAAAGTTTTTTAAAAAAAAAAAGATTTGCAGCAGTCATAAATAGAATTTGGTTGCCAAATGAAGTTCGAGAAGTTAATTAAATTAATGAGGGACGTCTGTATAATTAATGGAGGTTACTTATTTTTGAAGAGTGTCGGTGTATCGCCGAGTTATGTGAGCTTTACTGTTCTTAAAAAAAATTTTAATATTTGATTGCACTGCTCTTTCTCTCTCTCTTTATTTCTCGTTTGAAGTCTTCTTAATTCTGAAACTTATGAAGGCTCTTCCATCTTATCAGTATTACCATTATTTTAATTTTGTGTACAGAAAAAGTACGAAGTCTTGCACACAAATAAAGGTAATTAAATTCTATTTTTTACACGTAAAATATCGCCCGCTTGTGAAAATAGCGCACGAACTCTAGAAAGTGATTTTTGCAAAAAAGGCTTAAAGCTATTCCAGACTGCTTTAAAAGTGTCATCTTTAGGAAACTTGAGTCTTTTTTTGGGAAGATGATTTACGTGATAGTTTTTTTCCCCTTGTTGCATGCATGGTAATAGAAGTCATTCTTGCTGTCAGACGGTATTGTTGCATGGTTACGATGTTTTAACCCTTTAAAGCAGCGGTTCTGAACCTTTTAACGCTGTATGGGTGTAACATTTGATTAAATGTTTGAGCTTCGAAAAATTGATATATATTTCCATATCTTATCTAGATTTTTTTTTCCCTTGAAACAAATCATTTAAAGTTTTGATGAAACGATGGCGAGTCAAGTCCCGGCATCTTTGAAAAGGCAGGGACTTGACTCTTTAAATATATTTTCTGACCGTACAGCGTATATCATTTTCTTCAAAAATTGCAAGCCCAATATTATTATTTATTTTATCCTTCTGAATATCGATACTGCTCGAGAGCAACGTAAAAGAATAACCAGAACTGGATCACCATGCCCGAAGAGTTCGAGAAAATATTGAGATTTCCAGAAACTTTGTCGATTTGGGAGAACTATTTTGGAAAAGGCTGAAACATGTAGAAAACTTTCTTTTTATAACTACTAAGAAAAACAGTGTTCGAAATTTATTTATTCATTTGTTAGAAATGCTTCACGAAACTGTATTGAAGTTTCGTGACTTGCATGCTTTGATAATTATTTATACGTCTCTGGTTTTATAAAGATTTTTAAATTAAATATTTAAATTTTTGCAATTTTTAAAGAATTTGTTAGTTTTTTGTTTTGTTTTGTTTTTTATTCTTTTATCCCTTTAACGTGCAGTGATCCCGCTCTGGGAACACCCAACTCTGGCGTTTTGACTGTTGCCTGTCACGAAGAATAGTTTTGATTTCTATAAAAAATAGTGACGGGTGACATAGCTCCACGAGAATCCTTTACTTTTTAGCACGTCATTTCCCGTCAAGAAATGGTCACGATTATTTTTAAAAAGCAGGAGACAACCGCGTGTAGGCAGGTCTGGCAGGAGACAGCAGCGTATTTTTAAAAGGCGCGTGCCACAGATCTAGAGACCCTTTTTTTGACGCAGCTGCATCAAAAAAAGGGTCTCTAGATCTGTGGCACGCGATGAACGTTTCGATCGTCCGCCATCTTGCTGGTAGTTAAGTCGAGCGATGGCAACGGCTGCCCTTTTTTCAGCATTGGTCAAAGGGTTAAACCTCGTTCCCATGAAAATCACGGGCTAAGCTTTCTCCCTTTATTTCTCGTGCACGTCATTGCGCCAGAAAGTCAATTCTTATGCACGGATTATTTTATGTATCATTTTATACAACAGGTGACAATACCAGACTAATTTAAACTTAGTTTATTATTAAATAGATGGTAGCAGTACTCAAATATGTATATTTGCGATACGCATTGTGGAGTCTTGGCTCACTTTTTTATTTGCGTCTAAAGAAAACTTTACAAATATTTATTTTACGAAGTAAGTTTAAGAAGTCTCTTTTAGTGTTTAGAACATGTATTTTTAATGGTTTCCTGCTTACTAGAAAACACACATTCAGTCACAATAACAATAAATGATGTCTTTTCCTAGAAATTTAACTTTTTTTTTTTCGCGCTAAAAAAATGTCCAAAACCTTAAAATGAATACATATATTGTACATGCATATATTTTTTTACCTTTTTCTGGAATAAAAAAGTAGGCACTTGTATGACTGTTTTCTTTAAATGAATACTACCGTTAAGGGTTTAAGATAACCAATTTACCTTTTTACACTTCAAATAAATAAACTCAAATATTTCAAAATATGAACGACTTTCGTATTTTGAAGTATTCAAAGTATTTTTCTGCGTTTGCTTTTTTCTTGATACTATGCATGTAATAGAATAGAAAATAGTCATTTTTCTTATCCTGCTGCCCCACCTGTGGCATGGCCTAGCGTTTTGAAGGTGCCTGGTTCGAAACCAGGTCGCGTCCGCCGACCTAACCGTTCGGAGTTTCCGTGCTTTTCTCCGAAACTTCGCTTAAATACGGGTTAGGACCCCTTAGAATGTCCCCCACGGAGGGTACTCCCACCCCCGCCTAGATCCCCAGCGCAGATAATTGGCCTTACTTAACCCACATTTCCATTTTCATTTCTTGTCCCACTACTGCACATACGGTATTGTACATTTTATACGTGACTAGCAGAATATCGTTCCTAGCATGGGAGGAAACGGGAAATTAAAATTTTGTAATATTGTAAAACTGATTGATATTGTAGAATTGATTGATTTTAATTTTGTAAAATTCTCGTAATTGAAGTTTATTTTATCGGAGCAGAATTTTTGACACTGCAAAATACTTCCATTCATAACGTGACATTGGCACGACAATGTATTTTCCCCAAGAGATTTGTATTATATTTTTATCTCTAATATAGTTTTTGTCATGTAGTTATTAATTGCATTTATTTTTTTAAATTGAATGTTTAAAATTATCCTTTCATATTTTAGGTAAGACAGTTTTTTATATTATGAAGTAATAATCTGAAGATGATGTTCACCAAAGTAAAATCATTTCATTTATAATTTTCTATGCCTGTTGTATTGCTTTTATGCGATTATTATTTATTTTTAAAACCTGTATTGAGATTATGAAAACTAGCGCAACTAACATATATTATCAGCGTATTGTAAATATGCAATCTCTTGACGATAACTACAGCATCGTAAATTTATCAGCAAATATTAGTCATTAGATATTATATTGGAGCTCATCAGATGCACAATAGTTTGAAAAAAAAATGAAGGAAGAAAACTATCCATTTCATTTTACCTGATACATGATTGTGACCTTCCCAAACTTTTGAAAACTAGCAAAAAATTACGAAATCAAGCAAGTAACTTGACTTCAGATTTTAAGTGTCTGAAATATATAGCGTATTTTACCGTGCACACGGGACACTTTAAAATAGGATACAGTCGCAATATGATATGGCTGCAAATATCTTTTCCTATTAACCATTAACTCGTGTTAACCGATAAAACAGTATAAGGCAAGACGTGATCGGAAACTGTTTTTCTTCGTCCTAAGAGTTTTCGTCTTAACATTGTTCGACTGTATTTATTTGAGCTTTCCCGAAAAGTAGCAAACGGAAAAGTGCAGAAAAATTTATAAATCCAAACATTATACAATTTATATAACTAGCTAATGCTTCGATGACTGCATTCATGATTGGTATGTACCCCTCAAAAATTAGCCAAGACTGGCGAACTTTAGCATTTTGGCGATACATAGCCAAATGCAGTGCTAAGGAACCGTGGTAACGCAGTGGTTAAGGCACTGAACTAGTAACCGGAAGGATGCTGGTTGAATTCCGACTTAGCATTAAAATCTACCGTGTACATGACGTTGTGCGCGCACGTTTAGTCCGTGATTTTGAAAATCCTCTCAGCGGCCGCTGATAGTTTTCGAGGGGCGCCAATATTCAGAAGTATCCTCCTTCTGATGAGGATCCGAACTCTGGCAGGAAATTAAAGGGAAGGCGTATGTTGCTTTGAACGACACATTCGGTGACGTAAGTTTTCCTCTCCCCAATAACAATCAAAAGTGGCACTAAAAATAATCCATATCTAAAGACAGCTATCGGATATTCCCATTATTTGGCAAGAAATCGATAAACCCTAGTGTGGTAAAGTTTGGCAATTTCAATGGGAATTTTAAATATTCGTAAGTCGCGATCTAATTAATCGATTTCCTTGCAATAAAATTGCAAGCGTTGATTTTCAGAGTTAGATCAGCACCTAAAATATCAATTTTAGTTTGCTAAATCTCAGCAAATCCCTTGCTGTCTGTGTCCTCGTTACGAGTACTTAACAGAAATATTTATGTTTGTTTAGTTAGTAATATGTTACATGCACTATTTCCTATTATTCTGAACATAAATACCCCCTATAATATGGTCGATGCGTTCTGTGTTATAGGAATCCGTGTTGTACAGGTCTAGAGCTATGCTCCATCAGGAGTGTAAACCACGCAGTTCAACCGCTGCACACCGTATTTGAGCAATTGATTTTACATTTCACTTAAATACTGCTTACTTGATACTACGTATGCGCAGGTATATGCACCAGAGATAACTCATATGCACTTCCTCTAAATTAAATCGGGTTTAAATTCGCAGATTTATTTTAATAAAACGTTTATTTCTCAAGTTGAAATAGAATAAAATAATTCATACAAACGTTCTTTCAGACACGTTTAATGTACACCACAATTAGAAAAAGCAGACGATCTCCTTACTTCATCATATATTATTGGCTTGAGGCGTATGTTGCGGCTGCGGCCTGCGAAACACCGGCTTGTGCCTCTCTTAATCTGGCATAGGCGATGATTTCTTTTAGTGTTGCCATTCAAAGGTTATATAAATTACTGGAAGCTAACACGTAATAAAATCTGAACATATGTTTCAATTAACAGTGATATACGAGTATTTTTTTAACGTGTTGGAAACCCGATCGCAATTTTTTCGCCGTGTTTTAGGGATCCGTGTTATTGGGGGGGGGGGGTGTCTACTGTGTTTTAAAATGCCGAGATTGTCATAAATTGTAAAGCAAAACTATTGAATTAAACATAACAAAATTAATAGCTTTCAATAGGAGATCCGTTGGTGGCTCGTACAACATCTAAACGATATTCGATTTCATTCAAAGTATTTGAAAGAATCGGAGGACTTGTGGAATGCATAGCAGCTGTGATTCGCTATTTAAGTTTCTGTACATTAGGACATATAGTCCTGTAAGCAATATCTTTTGAAGTAACCGCACATGGCAAAAGTCAAGGGTGTTAAATCCGGCGATCGAGAGGGCAAATGAATTGGACTATTCGCGACGCATCCATCTGTTTGCGAAATGTTGATTGAGGCAATAGCGTACAGACTTGACGAGTGTGGAGGTGAGCCGACCCGTTGAAAATTCGCATTGCCAAATCTTTTCCACAGTCACCTTATCCACTATGTTCTTCTGACTGTCTTTCCGACCTTGAACATATCTCCCACCTATCAGATTTTTTGGCCAAAAATTGTAGGAAACTAAAATCTAAAACTTTTATAAGTAGGTTCGGCTATCATTCAAATAGTTGTACTTAATAGTTTTTTTTTTTAAATATTGTAAAGTGTTCAACAATTCTTGGGCACCCAGTACAATATTTTTATTAGTATTGCTTTGCCATTAAAGCACGGTATTAAGCTTTTTAATGCCTATATCACACCTTCTACTCTTCAATTTAGACAACACTTCGGTTCGACTGTTTTCCACAACAGTTGAGGGGAAAAGCCTTGTGCGATATGTATGCTCAACATCCGCAACTTTTCCCAGCCGGTCCGAGAAAAGTTGACCATTTCATTCGATTTGTTCAACTTTTACGACACACCAATCACAGGCAAACAAATGGAGAGGCTGCCGTGACATCACGGATTCACTCATTCCCTGTTCTAGTCAATCCAGTTGAGTGAAATAGTCGAACAAGTTGAACGAAATAGTTGATTGAATGAAGATTGAATGTAGGAGAAGGTGTGACATGGGCTTAAAGCTTTCTTTGCGGCTAATACCGCCCCTTGCATTAATCTTCGCAACGGGCTGATTACGCTGGTTTCTTTATAAATAATTAGAACTAAATTTAAAAGAAAATATAACCACAACTTGAAATGAAATTCGATAAAGTATTTCTTCCAAAAGTCGAAATTAGCGAAAAATGATATTATTTCAAGTGGCAACATAGAACTAAATAGATTTCTTTGAAGTTCTCTATTCGACTCGCACCAGTTCTTTTCGAATAGAGCAAGGATTTCGGTACATTTTAAGAAAAATGGCATAATAATGTGTACTTATGCGCCGAAATAGATTACATCCTCTTCCCATTCGTTTTAAAAGGAGCTGTCTAAGAGGGAAAATATGCTCCATGTAGTTATTTCGGTTTTGCAAAAGAACGTTTATTCAGAGAATTTACAGTTATTTCGTTCTCAGTGAAATAAAATTCAAATGAAGCATTTAAATTGCTTTTCCAACGAATTCAAAAACTCAGCGAATATATTTCCATTTTAGTAGGTTTGTGTCAGAATATTTAAATTCGCATTCTGCTATTCAATTTTCAAGCACTTACCTGAAGGTACTAAAACTTTCAATTGCATAAATGCATTGAGTTCGTCCTTAAAAGAAACACCTGTGTGGTTTTATATTGATAAGTTATGAACCAACTTATCTTAAGCGTAGAACATCTATTAACATTTCGGAGAGCATGGGTATTGATAGAATGCCATTATTTTCAAATCACTATAACTATGGTAGTATTTTGGGCTGTACGGTACATTGTAAAACGCCCATACACACAGTGTACCGAATTAACAATGGGACTACTACTAGCATTACATCCAAACTAAGGGCTTTATTTAAGGGTCGCAGTTACGGAAATCAAAATGAGCCTATAGCACCTTCATACAACGTTTGCATTGGTCGAATAAGTTGTTAAAATAATGCCGGGAAGTCCTGATTATGTACTTTCTTCCGCTTATTGGTCACAGGGCAATGTTGACAGTGCCCCGTTTCACTGAGCGCTATCCGTGAAGCAGTTTCTAGTATCGAATAGATTATTGTGCGTAAACACCCACCCTATTCACCTGATTCGGCACCTCTAGACCTTTTTCTGCTTCCGAAAATTGAATGAGACTTAAAATGAGAACGTTTCAGCGAAGATAAGATATCCAACTTGCTACGACCGATAGGTTGAAGGAGGTACAATATCGGGACTTCCAGCACATTTTGTTGAGTGGTTAAGACCACTGAAACTGGTAGATGTCTGAAGTGTGAAGGCCCAGGGTTCTGGATATTGTGCTGCTGTTGATTTAACTGTCTGGAGTTTCGGGGGGCTGTGCCACACAGCCAGCTGTCGTCAAAAAAGGGTCTCTAGATTTTGGCACGCGATGAACGTTTCGATCGTCTGCCATCTTGCTGCTAGTTAAGTCGAGCGATGGCAACGGCAGCCCTTTTTTCAGCATTGGGAAAGGATTGTGCCTCAAAGGGTTAAAAGAGCTTTTCGAGGCATTTTCCCTTAGATAGATAGATCTCGTGTTGCTTTACCCTAAACAATAACCAACCAACACTTTCTTTCAATAACTATAATCGATTTAAACGTTGCAATACTCATAATAACTCTGGAAATTTTATTATTTTGTGTTATCATACTTTTTTTTCTTGTTTCAAATACTTGATGTCTACTAAATACTCTGCCAAAAACATTGTTTGATGCCATTTTGCAAGGTAACATTTTTTTCCGCATGTAAAATTAAAGAGCATTGATTCATGGCATTTGATTCCGTCATTACATTCTGTCGAGCCACTATTGCTGCAGCGACGGCTGTCAGAATTGTGTTTGTTTAATCAATTTTTTTATTGTTTTCACATAAAAAGAAGTTCACTTAGAAATGTACTTTTTATAGTAAATTAAATATATTCAACATATTCCAAAGACTAATTTTAATTGGAATTCCAAACATTTTAGTTTAAATGCAATTTATTTATCTTTATAAAACTAGCTTTTATTTCGTTACATGTTGATTGAAAGAGTTTGCTTTGCTGATATGTTAATTGGAACCATTTGTCCTGTTGATATGTTAATTGGAACCATTTGTCCTGTTGATATGTTAATTGGAACCGTTTGTTCTGCTGAAATTGAAAAAGTTTGACACTTTGTAATGTTAATTGGTTAGGAGGATTCTTGTATCAATACCACAAAGGAGAACTTCTAAATTTATTTTTCTGACCAAAGTTTAATTATTTTTTGTGAAAATTGAAAAAAAAATATCAGTTATAAGAAAATTCTATAATTTCGTGTTTTTTTTTTTTTTTTTAATGTGCAGGGTTATTCAAAATTACGGAATTTATCATTCTAGAAAAATACCAGAACAAATTGAAAATAAAGAGCAACTCAAATATTTCTATTTTACGACATTCTAAATGTTCTATATGACTTAGCCACTTGAACACCTTTTGTTTTTGGCTTTACAAAAACAGGTTTTTCTGTAAAGGCAAAAGGTGGCATGTTGTTGATACCACTTTTGAATGCCTTTTCAAATCATCTTGTCAAAAATTGCAGTTTCCAAAACTCAAAATGCCTTCTATACCCGGGACACATTTTTCGTTCTACCGATTGCGGCGATAGCATGTTCACTGTACTCAATATAGGTCTAGAAAAAACAAGGGGGGAGGGGAAGATATTTCAATTGATCTTCCTTTTAAATTTGTTTTGGTATGTGTTGTAGTACATTTGTCTTTAAACTCAATATACGAAAGAGTTGCTATATTTTACTATTGTCCCTACGTACATACGTTTACGCCGTACCCTGGCTCGTTTGGGGAGGAATTATTCTTGGTTCCAGAACTGACCTGCTTGTTCAGAGTGTAACGATGACAGGCCACATCTATCGGGATGTCATTCTTGAACAACATGTACGTTTGTTTCGGGGCGCCATGGGTGCTGAATTTGTGTTTATGGATGACAACGCCCGTCCTCACCGTGCAAACATTGTAGACGAATGCCTTCAATCGGAGGATATCACCCGTATGCATTGGCCAGCATACTCACCGGACTTGAATCCAATAGAACATGTGTGGGATATGCTTGGCCGACGAATTGCAGCCCGTCAACCCCCTCCCACCTGTCTACCGGAACTTCGGAGTGCATTGCTTGATGAGTGGTGTAATATTCCCCAAGATCAGATTGATCATTTGATACTCAGCATGCCTAGGCGTTGTCAGGCCTGTATTGCATCGTCCGGGAGACATACTCCGTATTAACCATCCTACTAACCATGTTATACTGTTTTTTGTAAATAGGTTCTTTTTTGAAATTTGGTCAAGGGAGTAAAACTTGCAATTTTTATTAATTATGTCAAACATATAGCATCTTTTTTGCTCTTTACGTTTTGTTTAATAAATAGACTTTACAAATAACTCAAATTTGTTTTGCTTCTTTCTCTTTCTTTGCCTGAACTTCATTATCCTTAATTTATGGACATGAGTGTAGATTTGTATTATTTTCTGTCCCCCTCTCCACTTCTTTCATGTACGTTGTTTCCTTCGTGTTATTTTCAAAGGCTTATTGGCAACGGAACATGCCACTATCAATACTCGCAGCAAACAACGGATGCATTTGAAGTCAGGAAATAATTAGTCCATCTAAAATGCACTGCATTTTTACTTCTAGCGTGTTTTTTTTTTTTTTTTTTTTTTAGCTCACAATTAGTTTAACAGTGTCCCGAAAACTTGCAAATTTATTTCCTGTATTTCAAATGATATTTATTATTACTTAGTGTGGGGGTGGATTTTTTTTTTTTTTTTTTTTTAATCGTCGGAAAATTATTGCATTAGTTATGATATTTTGACCATAAGTTATCACAGCTCTCAAATGCTATTCAACAAATAAATTACTCCCTACGACGTTGTGGTTCTGAACTTGGAAAAACCAGGTTTATCGGATTTACATTGCAAAACACCCGAATATTGTTAACTATCGAAACGATTAAACTTCCATCTTTAATCAATTACAGTAATCGATATCAATTACGATTACTGCCAGTTTTAGGGAAGATTTTGATTGTTTTTTTTTTTTAAGTATTAATCTTGATCTCAATAAAATCAAATATTAAAAAAAAACCTCAATGAAATGCAATTTTATAAAAACATTTCTGTAAAATTTGTAAATAGCCATTTTTGTATATCATTGTGCAGGTGATTGCAATAGACCCGAAGACTGGTTCATTTTATAAATTCGCTGGAAAATTCTAAAATTTAAAAATGTGTAACTGCAAGTGTCACCTTTGTGTGACGCAGTCTTCAAGTTTTCCTGAGGGAAAATGATTTCATTCCATTTTGGCATATTGGTCATTGCGTAAGGCTACCATACAATTTAAACATCATTTCAATTTTCGAACAAGAATTTGTTTTCCCATTAGTTGAGATTTTGAAGCGATAGCGGCCTGTCGAGATGAAGCTTGAGATCTCGTGTTTTCCTGTGGGGAAAATTATTTCACTTATGACATCCACAATTATTGACAATTCGCCTCTGTTCTTTTTTACCATATCTAGCTGGTGATACTATGTTATGACGTGCTTTTTTTTCTGAAAATTCGATAGTTTTCTGTCAATGTTTTTAAATATTCGATGCATTTTTAGAAACAGTTTTCGAATTTCAATTGAATCTTTAAAATATTCGCGAAAAAAGTATTAGATTTTCAGAAAAGACATATTATGCATCGTCAGGCGCGCACACAGGATTTTTGGCTGGGGGGGTCCAACTTTTACGGTTTGGGGGGTCCAACTTTTACAGTTTGGGGGGGGGTCCAACTTTTAGGGATGTTCTAGATTGCCAAAAATCAGTGATGAAAGAGCTCGTTTTCATTAGATGGAATTCATCAAAACTCGTCCCATCCAGTTCCCTAAGAATACACTACACAGTACAATAGGAAGCAAAGTAATAGTTGTACAGTTTTGAGAACAAGATGGTGTTTTATGTTCGCTTTCAGTCAGTTTTTGAAAAGTTGAGGAAAACGAGAAATTTTTTTTTATTTATTTATTAGAACTGAAACTATTGCTACCTTTTTTAGTAATTATTTTATTTAATATAGATATAGGATAATAATCAATCAAAAAAAAATATCAAAGCCGATGGGGGGATCCGGACCCCCTGGACCCCCCCCCTTGTGTGCGCCCTTGTGTTCTGAAATATTGTGTATTAAAAAAAATATTCCATGCACGTTATTTTATTTATTTATTTATTTATTTGCATTTATGTGGGGAGAAAACCCTTGAAGGATTATAATAAAGAATTTTGTGTGTGCGTTTAAGAATATGACCATGTGTTGTGCTGTGTTACGGCAAAGCTCGCTAAGGCTATCTCCCAAGCGGGGTATGCCTTGGGCGAAGGGCTTTTTAAAGGGCTCTAATACGTAAGGGTGACTGCGTATGTACGTTACATCAGGAGAAAACAGTCAAAACCCAAGACCATTAGATCGACGTCACTTAGAACCCCGAACCTTCCCCCTTCAGCCATTTACCATGTTCAGTGTCTTATCCAGTCGGCCATGGTGGGACCCTTAGAATATGAGCAATCTTTTTAAAAGATAATGAAAACATCTGCAAATTTTCCTTAAATGCAAGAGCATTTCGATTTTCGCTTCATCTTAGGTATTTAAATGTTAAGCGATTCAGAATCTTATACAGATTTATTCTAAAGGGTATTTTTAGTAAATACAGGCAATTTTCTGTAAATATGTAAAAAAATTAATGGCCATGGAGCATTTTGTACCGATGAAAGTCTGCAAAAATGACGATTAGAGGTTATCGGTTCAAAAACTTTCATATTCTAATAATACACCAAACAAGCAGCATAGTTTGAAGCGTTATGCAGCCGTAAAATTATTTTAAATGATTCTCCCCCCCCCCTCTTTTGTTAATATTTTCTTGGGCACGAAATAAGCTGAAAATAAGTATTCGATTTTTCAGTCCATTTCAACAGATCTCATAGTCTACCATTCTATTTGGATGACCAATGTAAGGGACCAGGTGCTACATCTTCAACTAGGTACATCTCAGACTTTAGTACAGGACCAAAATCCCCAGCATCCATTGCATTAGTCTATTCTTTTTTGAAAAGCAATAGGCGTCACAGGAATTGAACAGCTTTAAAAACAAACCAATATTAAGCATTCCAAAAAATTAATAATTCTTCTTCACCAAATGTACTTTGTACTTACATTAACAGTCAATTTATGTCTGATGCAGCTTTCCGGAAAAAAAAAAAAAAAAAAAAAATTCTTCAAATCATAAATTGTCTTCAAAAATGTGGTGAAGCGTTGTTGGCTGAGGGAAATATTGCGAAATCCCGTATGTTTAAAACTTTTTTTCCCCCTAAGTATTTCCCCTGAGTACTGTATACAGCTTGTAAGGACGCATTTAAAATTTTGTGTCTCTAGTACTGTTGAATTCTTTAAAAAGCTATACAAAAGTTTGCATGATTTCTAAGTATAAACAAACTTACGTATTGCATTAGTATTTGAATTTTATTATTGGTCTCTTATTTCTGCGTTGCTGAGATTTCCTAAAGTACGCATTTCTGTTTCCTTTACCTTTTTGTGAAAAACTTCAAAGCCGCCAATTACCTAACAAAATACCATTTCCTATTCGTTTGCATTCTAATTACCCTTTTCGAAATTATTTATTCCTTTTCCACTCCATTTTTTCCCCCACCTGTCATAATTAACGAATGAGAAATCCAATTTATGCCAGAGAGGCAGCCTCAAAAAAGTGTCTACTAAAGAGTATCTACTTCACTTCACCCTCCGCAGTGAGAATGCTCAGTGAAGTAAACGGAACTGCTGAATGATTGAACGTTTCACGTCTTGAGTTGCAACTAAATTGGTCGGGCAGAAGGATGTTTAGGCTCCTGCATTTTCTGTTAAATGTTGCGTTAATTAGTGTCGCTTTCGAATAGCATTGATTTTAATTATCATGTGCGGTATGTCATCGCTGTGTTTTAAATTTTTCTTCTCTTTTATTAGAAGTAGAACATCGGCTCTTATTTCGAAGTTACAGTGATTGATGTTATTTTCGCGTCGTTAACACTTGCCAGGAAGTTTAAGAATACTTATGGTTTGTCTGTCTGTCCGTGCTTCCGTAATTATACTTGTGTTGGTAATTTATGTTTACTGCTACGTGAAACTATACTGTCTCCCATATCTGTAATAATGAACTAACTTTAAGGGGCTTTATTTATTTATTTATTTATTTATTTGCCAGGAAAGGACAGCTCGCGTCACTGAATGTGTTGCTTAGAGCTACATATACGTCCTTCCCGGAGTTTCCCGCCGAAATTTTGAACCTCATCAGAAAGTGGGGGGTCTTCTGAATATTGGCACCCCTCGGAAACTGCTAGCGACCGCCGAGAGGACCTTCGGAACCACGGATTTAACGTCCACGTACACGGTGGTCTTTAGTGGTACGCCGGTATCGAACCCACAACCTTCCGGTTATGAGTCCAACGCCTTAACCACTGGGCTACCACGGCCCCTAAGGGGCTTTATTTGGAACTTTACGAAGGGCACCACGCTGTGCCTTTTATAGTGCCAGTGAGCCTTGCCCCCTTTTTTTTTCTTTAATGTGGATACGCCCTGCCTTTTATAGAGCAAAAAAAGAAAAAAAAATAAGCCTGGCCTCTTTTCAAGCATTTAACTAAAAGATGAGGGGGCACTGGGTGTACAAAGAAACAATACAGTGGGATGTCGGGAAAATTGCCCCTTTTCTCAACAGAAAGTGCCTTTTTAAATATATTACGTCCTCCGCTTTTGAAAAGAAATGTGAATACTGCAAGATTCGAGGTTTAATTCTCCCTTCTTCAAAAAATTTTAGCATAAAAATTACGCCTTCTGTCATAACGTTCTATAACCTTGCCCCACATTCCCCCCAAAAGAAATTTTTGTAAGCCACTGGTTCGAAAAAAAAAACCCGCCGCGCTGTTGCCCAGGCGCCTATATTCCTTGGCGATTAGCATTTTTATTTTTTCATTAATATAATTCAATATGTATATGCGGCTCCTAAATATTTTTGCTGTCTCCTAAAATTTAACAACTTTGTTCAATCCCTCGAAAATACTATATGTGGCATGACATTTTTCTTTTTACATGGTAACCCAGAAGAATTCCAATGCATTACACTGTGTAGGCAGTCATCTACTTCTGTAATACTCTAACGTATACGGTACCAAAATCGACGATATTTCCACTCTGCGAACGGTAACAGCTAGATGTAAACATTAGTCCAATAACAATAACACCTGTGCAAAAATCCAAATTAACAGTTCAGTGACGTCAAATGGAGCAAGCATATGTCACGCAGTAGCTAGATTACAAATGGGATACACAAAGTAATGGATACACAAAAATGCAAGATCTTTCGAAATTTTTCACAGCTTTAAAATATGGAATTTGCAATATTTGGAACATTAATCGCCCATCTAAAACATGTTACCGTGCATTAGGCTAAAACACATTTTAGCCATTTGCTGTTTCAACATCGGCTTTTATGATGACACCCAAAATGTGTAGCAACCCTAACCTAAATTAATTTAATGACAAATATTTTTAAAACAAAGAAACATGATTTTTATTGAAATGAGTCCAGGTATGGGGTGGTGACTTTCCGCCCCATACCACCAAGCTGGCAGCCCTGGCGTCTAGTCCTTTAAAAAATAGTTTTTTAGAGGCGCTATGATTTAAAATAAAACAAAATTAATCCATATTAGCGATGTTATAAAAGAATGCTCTCCGATAGAAATGGTGTATATGGCATTTGAAGCTTTTTTTAGAGGGTCAAGAGTGATCACTTCTTAAACGTGAAGACTTAATAGGCTGCTTTTTCCTGCTCACTCTCCGGGGTTGACGCAGCAACGAACTTCTGCAGAGAACTTATTTCTCGACCCCGTATATGTTCCAGTTTATCCCGAGAACACAAGATGGTAAGCACAATCGGAAGTACGGTGTGTTATTGTCAATTTTTGTCCTATTTTGCCCATGATTACACGCTAAAAAATTATTAAATGTTTATGAAAATGAGATTTTTAGTGTATGTTAATTTGATCTTTCGATTAATACCAAAAATTTGAAACAACCTAATATTATATATAGAAACAAAGAACTGTTCAATATTGCGAATGTTCAATGAAAATATGATGACTTTTAGGACAATTTTCTGCAAAATCAATGTCCTTAAGCAATTAAAGATCTGTGCGTTCACAAGAATTTTTATGCTTGCATTTGTTTCACCATAGGAAGGGGGGGGGTCCATAAATTAGTAACACTTTTCGATAAATTTTGACCATCGCCTTTTCCCTATGTCGAAACTAGGAACGGAGTAGTCACACTTTATCACAAAGCCTGACTTCCATCCAGACTGTCTTCATAGGATGAGAAGCCTAACTATCATCTTTATAAAAGCCTAAAATCTCCCTTCCTGAAATTACTATGCGAAGGCCTGCACTACAACTTTGTGAATGCTGGAGAACATTCAGCAGGAGTCGACATTCTGTCTTTGATAGTTTTCGTTGCTCATTAAGATGTCGCGCCGGCTGGGCTGGAATTATTTTGGAGTTTTCGATTCGGGACTTTCGCGGAAATTTGTGCATAAATTTGCTACAACAGTGGAAATGTGTCAGTCAATACACGAGCTGTAACAAATGGCGCGATAATTTAAAAAATCACTGTAGCACGATCAGGGCTCGATTATGACCAACAAGGGCCCCGGCCATTTATGAATTTGGGGGTCCCCATCTGTAAAATTTTTCTTTTTCATAAAGTTTTAACATATAAAAGAATATTTCAGAACAACATTTGAAACTGGGGGCCCTGAGCAAAGTCCCGATTAGCCTTCCGATCATAAGGCTCTGAGCACGATTGATTGTGAAATAACATCGTCGTTGACCTCTCCCCTACTTACTTGTCACTAACTGTCACATTTAGTTAAACTGCTCCCTCCAATCCCTTCCAGCATTACGCATCTTATAGAAGACCCCCTTTGTGGTAAAGCGACTAGACACAGCAACGGGACAGATTCCCATTTCCTTGCGAAACATGACGTAATACAACGTCACAGGTGCCCAATTTGGTTTTATAATAATTACTTGCATAGTGAGTAATATACGGCTGTTATTAACAAATACACAACACTACAAAAATCTGGTGCTTTAATATCACTAATTAACGATATCATTAATATAAAAATCAGTGTGTTTAAAGTAAATCACTCGGCAGCCCATCAAATTTGTCCCGTTGCTGTTTCTAGTCACCTGTCCTTGATAGGTCGGTCACTTTCTGCGTAAATAAGTTTTGAAAGCTTTCCTAATACTCTGCCACATTTCTACTTTCTTAACCTTTTAGAAATTGTTAAATTCAGGCCAATTATGTTACACAGAGTATTCCTTTCCATTACTAGGTAATTACCTTTCCAAGTGTTTTATTCCTTGCCGCTGCATTTTCCCGGGCGTTCTTTTTTTTTTCACCATGGTGATAAATAATTAACGCATGACAAATAGAATATTCTTGAGAGCGACAGAAAAATGTTCAGTTAAAGATTCTTATCGAACTTCTCAGTGAAGTAAATGAAACTGAGTGAATAAACAATAAATTCTTTTGCTGTTGCGGCAAATTTTCCTAGTGTAGAGTAATGTTCGTGTCTTCTAGAAGTTTTCAGTAGTGTTAATTAATGTATTTTTTGAATTGCATTGATTTTAATTGCCGGATATGCAGTGCCGTCGTTATCAGTGTACAGTTGTCCCATGATGATTGGGACGAACTTCAAGAGGAGGTAGGGCACATGTAAGCTTTCAGAATCTCACAGAAATGTTTGGTCGGAAACATCGTCTTTACTTTCTTGATGACGATATTTTGAACTGCAGGGAGAATAATTATGTATGAGACTTTTTCCCCGTTGAATTATTTCACCGTGGCATAAATTTTACGTCACAGTTTGATACCGTAATTGGGAATTTTTTAACATATTTTTAAGACGTGACGTCAGAAATACGTTAGTTTTACTGACCATATCTAACTTTCTTACTTTTCAGATCACTGTCTGACTCTATCGAATGTTCGGAAAAGGTTTATAAACTTAAAAATTAAAAGACCGGAGAGAATAGAATTTTTGAAATTCAGTTGATATTTTTTAATAATTTATTTTCCATGTTTTTAATGCATTTTATTATTATCTTATTTTTGTAAAAATTTACTGAATTCTTTACAACATTGTTTCTAATGAGATGCTCAGGTAATTCCTTGAATATATCTAAATGCAAATAATTATGGTTTTGATTTTTAGGAGCGTTCGCAATACGCTGGTTATATGTCCGGTTATTTAGTACGACAGCTTACGAGTCCACAAAAAAAAAAATCCAGTTAGTAAAATGTGCCCCCTACGCTCAACAGGTGGTGTACAAAATTTCAGCCTTTTTATCATAAAGCGTCACAGAGGTATGTTTAAACAAAGATAATCGGGGGGCTAAGCATGAATTTAAATATAAACGCTTATTACTAGAGTGGGAAAAAAAGTCTAAAGTCTTTCGTAATTTCTGTACGACCCCTGAAATGCGATCATCCGACGCCATTTTTTTCCCTTCGGGAGCTATTGAAAAGTTGTTTAAGTCAGCTTATTTTCATATCTCTGACACTTTTTAAGGCATAATTCTGAAATGTTGTATATTACCTCACGTCACGTTGTTGTATATTACCTCTCGTCACGAAGAAAAGTTTTTTCTCGTCACTTTAACCCATTTATACTTAAGTGTCCTTTTCTAGGACTTTATTTTCGCTATCGGTCGAAAACGTTATTTATTTTTCCTAGCCTGTATTCGCGAGTTTTGAACCTCAACTCCACAAAACATTTTAGCATGACCCAGTAGGATGTTGACATTTCAATTTTTATGAATAATAATTTTATAAAAAATCATCCCTTGTTCAAGAAATTGACATCAGAAATCTATCTATTATTGCTGGTATTGGCGAAAGTCGCAAAAATACCTGGGCACAAATGCGTTAAAAGAAAACCTATACAGCTTCATTTTATAGTAAAATAATTTAACCTATAGTGAACTGAAATTTTGTCTGAAAAAAAGTTAATTTAGTCAGTAGTTAGCTCATTTAATTCTCGACTTCTCTCCTCTGAGGTTGCTATCATCGATTACTTAAGCATGGAAATGTTTCTTTAATTAGAGATAAGTTAGCCACTGTTTTGTGAGGTTCAAACTACATTTTCTTTAAGTAAATCCGTCCCGACTCCTTAGCTGACGTCACTCCGGCTGATCTAATTTTTATTCAAGATCCTTAACCCTTTAGCACGCAGTGTTCCCGCTCTGGAAACACCAAAATCTGACGTTTTGACTGTTGCCAGTCACGGAGAATAGATTTGATTTCTATAAAAATAGTTGCGGGTGACATAGCTCCACGAGAATCCTTTACTTTTTAGCACGTCATTTCCCGTAAAAAAAATTGTCACTATTCTTTTAAACAGCACTGACATCTGCTGAAAAATGAAAGAACGCGAGAACAGCTGCATAGATTGCCCAATGCTGAAAAAAGGGCAGCCGTTGCCATCGCTCGACTTAACTACCAGCAAGATGGCGGATGATCGAAACGTTCATCGCATGCCACAGATCTAGAGACCCTTTTTTGACGATAGCTGGCACGCGATGAACGTTTCGATCGCCCGCCATCTTGCTGGTAGTTAAGTCGAGCGATGGCAACGGCTGCTTCTTTTTTCAGTATTGGGCAATCTATCCAGCTGTTTTCGCATTCTTCCATTTTTCAGCAGATCTCAGTGCTGTTAAAAATAATGGTGACAATTTTTTAACGGGAAATGACGTGCTAAAAAGTAAAGGATTCTCGTGGAGCTATGTCACCCGCAACTATTTTTGTAGAAATCAAATCTGTTCTTCCCGGCTGGCAACAGTCAAAACGTCAGAGTTCGGTGTTCCCAGAGCGGGGAACACTGTGCGTTAAAGGATTAAGCAATCTTTTTTTCAAGAAATACTAATATTTGTTGTTTTTCTGTACTGTTCATCATAATTTTTGATTGAAGCAAAATTTTGTATCGTCCGACAGTTTGTAAGAACATGTATCGATTTTACGAAGGCCGCAGGTAGCAGGGGGAAGCAAGCGGGACGTGCCCCGGGCGCGTATTTCCATAGATCTTTTAAGGACTAGATAGGAAATCGCTATGCTTTGCTTCGACCACTAGGTCATGTGATTCGTAATCCCCACCCTCGAGTTGAGGACTGGGTTAATTGGCGGTAAAGCCTCTTTGCGTAGTTTGAGTGACAGCTTGTTTAGCAAATAGCTTTCAAGGCTTTCAACCTTGCTGGTATGATTGATGGCGATTACGTGCGTTTGAGTTCGCAGAGGGAGCTGAGAAGGAAAAAAAGAAAAAAAAAAAAAAGATTATTTAGGTAAGATGCAAAATGAAATGGCGTATGGCGTAGCTCGATGATAATATTTATGTAGGATAATAAATATTTCAATCATATTTTTTAATTTTCGATCGTAAATTTCACTACATATTTTTCAAATAAAGTGCTGCAGAATATTTTTGTATTTATCACCCTAATGTTTATATCATAGTATTTATTTATAGTAACGTGACCAAAATTTCTATTTTGAGGCAGCTAGTTAATTTTTAAAAGTCAAATAAAAGCAGAAACTAGTGCAATACAGTATTCTATTTTAAAGTTTTTTTATAGACGAAACAGTTTTGTTTTCATTGAAGGAACAATTACTATTCATAGTGTTCTTGGTATTTAAATATTTGCTTTCAGTAGTCAAGGCGTCCTCGAAAATAAAGAACATCTGCTCATTATATTTAAAGTGAGATCTTCACTTTGCTCCACTAAGAAAGTTATTTCCTTTTATATGTTCCGACTGAAAATCAGCTGTATTAGTTTCGGCGCGATCAACAAAAATCTCTACTTTTGACAAGCACCAACGTTAAGTTTGCTCTGAATAATGGCCTGACGACACTGTGCTGTTTAGCTAAAAAATGTATGGCTATACCGTAGTCGCCCTCACATAATTGTCGCACCCCCATTTTGAAGCAGAAAAAATAGCTTTAGAGTTCCAATATTATGTACTAGATTTTCCCCTCATAATAGTCGCACCTAGACTTTCACCATGAAAAACTGGCAAAAAAATGCGATTATTACATGAGTGAAGATGTTAATGCTATCGCTATGAAACATAACAATTATTATTATTACTATTATTTTTCATAAAATTAGTCTCTCTCTTTCGTATTTTAAATTGATATCAAAATTTACAAATTTTTAAACTTAAAAGGTAATTTTTCTTAGGATTGCCAGTAGGGCAGTGATAAAATCACAGAAATAGAAACGGACATTTATTTTTTCTGTACCAAAATTTGAAAAATTGATGGCATTAAAAAATATACATAATTAAAAAAAATAAATTATGAATTTCCCACAGTACCATATACGAGCCTCACCATGGCACAGTGGTTATATCACTGAAATGGTAGACGACCGAAGTGTGAAGGTCCTGGGTTTGGGTCCCATCGCGCGGTCGTCAATCAAACGGTCTGGAGTTTAGGTAGGTTTTCTCCAAATGTAATGTGAATACGCGTTAGAACGCCTTAGAAAGTCCTCCTACCAAGGCATCCTCCATCTTAGGCAGATACCCTTCGCGCAGGTTCGCCCTAATCACACACAATCCAAAATCTACCATGTAGATGGAAAAACGTTTCTGCCCCCTTTTCCTAGGACATTCTTATTATATTTCTTTGCTACATTTTGAGTGGTCCTATGAAAAATTGGGATGCAAGGTCTTTTATCAGATGACAGGTCTTTAAAATATTAATCATTGAAAAATTTATGTCGTAGTTTCTATAAACTGATTCATTATCGACGTAATTTATAGCCGATTACAGAATTATAAAATTAAAATGATATTTTTTCTTCAAAACTTTTGTTTTTACTAATAAATTTATGTAGAACACACTTTGTTAGCAATTTCTTGTACGGTGAGGATCATACCTGCCAACGACATTCTTCAGAGATTTAAGTTCCGCGAGTGAAATAGCTAGAAATTAAAAACTGCAAAACAGTGAAGTCGTAGATTTGAAAGAAAAGTCTTCATGTGCATGTGCTTAAAGCTGTTTTGTAATATAGCAATGCCTGAAAAATATTTATTTCAAGAACGCCGAACGATCAGAATAAATCGAAAGAATCAGATAAGTTACTCCTTTCAACTCTACCGCTGCTTTTGTGAATATTCTTTCAATTACTTTTAAGTAGACAAGCCAAACAGAAAAATCCACTATACTCTATTAAGTGCATCCCATGCATTCATAAAAAAAAGTACCATTTTAGTGCAAACCATAGAACAGAAGATCTATGGTGTAAACGTGCTGTGTACAAAAGAGTCGTAGTCGTTTGTCAAACAACTAACACACGAAGCGGCAAAGATGTTTAACAAGTACTTGAATGCACTTTTTGCGGCGAAGAGCGCTTTTCTAGTCCTTTAGTGATAAATGAATCCATACTCCGTGACAGCTGTCTATACGCGACCCGAAGGGAGATCTGGAAAACGGAAAACGCCCACCAGTAGGAAATCGGTCCCTCCTTCCGTCCATCCTCCCGTACGTGTTGCGGTCGGAATCTCCATACTCATTTCTCTTCTACGTCCCTATCCTAGTTCTATGCGTATTTCACATGTGCACCGCTATATAAAGATGGGAAGAAAAAGAGCCTTCCTATTGGCTATTTCGCGATTGCTTCCATTACGACGCACATCGTGAGGTTCGGGTGTTCTGCTAGTATGAGACAACGAATTCCGATTCCTTCATTTATGACAGGTGGAAATATATATATAACTAACAAGTAAAACACAAAACATACTACAAATAAGACATATCTCGCATAAAAATAACAGCTATTATCAAGAATTAGAAACCAGATTTTTGAATCCAAATAAAGTGCAAGAATTATTGTGATAGTATAATGGAACGGAAATTATAACCACTGTCACCATCGTCAGGGGCCACAAACAGTGGATTATAATTTACAGTAAACCAAATAGTAGGGTTTCGGTTGTGTGGCATATCAGAAGAGATATTAACTCCACACATCTGGGCCCTACCCTACTATATAAAGGAAAGAAGAAATCAAAAAGATAACAAAAATTAGAAAGATAATTTTACATACCAGACCTTGAGCACATGGAAATTTTATTTGAACAGTTGATATGTGTTGCCACTAAATAATAGTGTAAAAGTGGAAAGAAGAAAGTATAGGAGTTGCCAAATACTAAAAGGTAATATTATTAAATTTTAAGAATATCCAGGTATACTAATATAATAAATATATATTGAATAATAATAAATTTAAAAGATTGAATAAAATAAATATTATAGCAAAATTAAATATAACATTGTTTAAAAAATATAATGATTATTATTATTGACAAAGTATGTATAATAAGTTATTGTCTGACAGAAGATTAATCTAGTAAATAAGAAAAAAAATAATGTTTAGGACAGAATAATCACAATATAGGAACCCCTTTTTTTTTTTTTTTTTTTTTTAATACCTCCAGATATATATATGCATGCATAAACACATCCAAATTGTTTTTAAACATATTACTCAGGGATGTTAATTCTGCGCCGATTGCGCCGAGCTGCGCCGAAACACAAATTCTTGCGCCGAACTGCGCTTTTAGCCGATTTTTGCGCCGGTCTGCGCCGAATACGTCATTTTGACTCTTTCAGGGTGCGCCGAAACACAAATATTGCGCCGAACTGCGCTTTTAGCCGATTTTTGCGCCGGTCTGCGCCGAATACGTCATTTTGACTCTTTGCACAGCCCTCTATAGTAATAGGCCAGCGCGCTGATTCAAAATGGCGGCGACTGAAGGCGGAATTTCCCCTTTCCCTTCTTGCGACCGCAGTGCACAAACCAGAAAACAAACTTAATATTTTACTAAACAATTAATGATTACATGACTGAAAAATTTTACCATCTCTTATATAATGATTTTTACCAATAAAAAAGTTACACCTGAAAGATAATTTATTTTATTTTTGGTATTATAGAGATAATATTTTGATAATAGGCCTTCTTTGCAAACAATGTTATATACCACGAAAGCAATTTACTATTTCATTATATTTTAATTTGAATCATTTTAGCTATGTATTATTCAGTATTCAATTCATATAATGATTTCCATTAAATTATTCAAAGTTTCGGGGGAATAAAGTATTTTACTGTAGCTAAATCATTTTAAATAATAATTATATAGATTCTATTTTCAAGAAGAAAATCTATAAATAAAAATAGCATGGATATACTAAAATGAATCAAAACATATCAATTCAGTAACTTTATTTTTAAAATCATATATATACACTCACAAACAATTTGCATCTTATTACAAAAAAAGTAAACAATATATATAGATTAACATTTTCACTATTGAAAATTATCTAACTTCACAGTATTTCTATAAAGGAAGTAACAAAGTAATTTCACCCTTAAATTAATTGATAATTTCTGTTATTTGCACTTGTAAAAGTTACTCGTTCAACATTTTGTAATTACAATCTATGGGCTATTTCAATAATTATTTCTTTGTGATTATACTAAAAAATTTTAACATTTTTGCCCATACACATACACACCCATTTATCGTGAGGTAATGGATTGGGAACAGATATGTAAATACGAACAGAAATGGAAATACTTAAGCAATTGACCAGCGTTAAATTAAAAACATTTATGAAGGGACAGGGTACCTCTTCAGTAGCATAAATTGGAGTTTAAAAGGGTTAAATCGTTTGAAAATAAACGTTGTTTTTCAAAACACAAGTGTTAAACAAAGTTTAAAAATGAAGATAGAAAAAAGAATTATTTGGGAAAAAAACATCAACTTTAATAAATACATTTTGAGACATTAAATAACTGTCCGGCTGTGATTTTAACAAGTTATTCTAATTTTGATATTTTAAGCAATGTTAGAGGTACAGTGTCTCTTTTAAAATTTACAGTAACATGAGTTAATAGTACAGTCAGTTACAGTGAGTTAATAGTCATTATCATAATATATTTCAAAAGTTAAATCTAAGCTTACCTTAAAAGATATTTCTATTGAGGGTATATCCAATACACATAATTTAATTACAATTGATTGTTCATCAGTTTTAATATAATTCCATTTGCGATAGTTCATTATGCAGTCACGTATGTATATTTCAGCTTGATGGATATCTTTTATTTTATTTAGTTCAGTCTCATTAGCGTATGTTATTAAACTTGTATTTAAAGACAGCTGGATATTTTCGTTTTCTTTGTCATCACGAGTTTTTCTTTTTTTGGGCACTGTGATATTTAAATGAGGTGTGGAATCATGAATATATGTTGGAAACGCATCAGGAGTCAAAGCAGGACTGGCTCGGGGAATCTTATGTATATTCCAATCTTTGTCCTTCCAAATATCTTCTCGAACAATCATCTCACTGGCAAAATGTTTAATGCAAACTCTAGCATTTTTGTGAATTTGACAAGTTACGTATGGCGGATCCTAGTTCGATCTGCAATGAGGAACAACACATTTGAAAGGCATAACCTACAAATGAAATAAAAAACATATATTATCGGTAATTTAGATTAAACGTTATTATAAATTAATTAGGTTTTAAATTAATCAAGCTTTTGATTCATATTTTAAAACCATTAGTTAATTACTAATACAAAAAAGTAGAGAATGTAAACAAGCTCAACACATTAACATTAAAATTATTTTTTATGTAATAAAATAAATTACTTACTATTTGTCTGATTTCTTTCTTTCTTGCACTATTCATCTACACATATGCATCAATACAAGCTATTTTAAGTAAAACAATATTACATTATGTGAGAGATAAAATGGATGACTGTTGTTCTTAACTTCCTTTTAGAATGAAATCGCGAACGATGGCAGACGAACAGAATAATTTTAAACCTTCCGCCTTCGGTTGGTCACGTGATCGTATTCCCAAGAATCAGAGCGCTGGCCTATTACTGGAGAGGGCTGTGCTCTTTGTTAAATTTTTGCCACGCTCATTTATCTTTTAAAGCGTGTATGGAAAGCTATACTCCAGTTCAACTTAACCTGACAGTGCGTGGAAAGGTACGAGTGCCTTATTGCGCCGTTTGTCAAGTATTCGTGCGCGCTTTCTGGTCTTCCTCCCTTGTACTCTTTGACTAATTGCCCTATTTGGCGATCTATCGCCCGTCCTTCGTACTAATGCTGCTCTAGTACGTACACGTGTGGGAGTATTTAGGGGTGATAAGAAAGGAAGGACATTCCTTCAATCACCCCTTCTTGACCTTCCCCTGAAAGGTACGCGGAGGTCAGAATTGTTCTGAGAAATGTCTCTTTTTTTTTCTTTTCAAAGCAAAAATGTGACTGGGATGCGTGTGCTTACAGATTAATATACATATTCTTTTTTTAAATATAAAATAGTTTAAACAATTGCTATTTTTTTCGGCGTTTTCTATTGCAGTGCAAGTCCAGTCAAAAAAGAAAGTGAGAAAGAAAAACAAAGAACGTAAGAAAATCCTCTAATTTAAATGACTGGATTGTGAAACTCGTAATGCTTTTTCCTTTCTTTCCCCCGAATGTGGCAATATTGAAACAGACATCGATGTGCCAGTAAAATATGCTTCTTGAGACAAATAAGGCGTTCAAAGCACTCTATTGTGCAGGGCCTTATTATCGCAAGGGCAAATCGGGACTTTGCCCAGGGCCCCCCAATTTCAAATATTGTTCTGAAATATATTTTTTATATCAAAATGTTATGAAAAATAAAATACATTTCATAGAAGGGGGCCCCCAAATTCATCAATGCCCGGGGCCCCCGTTGGTCATAATCAGGCTCTGGTATTGTGCTGAGAAAAGAAAAATTAAAAGGAATTGAGAATGGTCGACCCTACCGCTATCTCACTAAGATGAAAGGCAGTGTTCTGGTAACTAAATTACGTGCATCATAAATTAGACTTTAAAATACATATGGGCAACCTCCGGCCCGCGGGCGGAAGGGGCGGGCTTTTGATCCGGCCAGCGGATCAGAAACCCAGTCGAACTTGCTCGCTCTCATCGTTATAAAAACACAACGGTATTTTTTTTTAAATTCTTTGCCAGTGTTGTTTCTCAAACCAGATCTTCACATACAAACTGACTGCATTCAAAGACAGCAGGATGAGAAATAACGCTGGGTACTGAATAAAATCTTCATCGTAGTATCTTTGCAAACGATGGGAGTGAACAGGTTAATCCTGATATCCCCTTCTCATCACTTTACATATACAACTCAGGGGCCGATCCAGAAATTTTTTCTAGGGCACCATTTTTGTGAATTTTTATGACAATTTTTAATAAGTCACATTTTTGGTTAAAATAATTGATAAAACAGATTAAAATACAAGGTAAAATGCGAATGAAGGGCCGTTTCAATTGATTGTGTTGTGAAAGGGCCGCAAAACGGACCCAGTTTTCGTCTGCACCGACCCCTACACTGCTTGAACTTTTTTGTTCCTTTCAAAGATGGTCACAGGGATCTTACATTTTTCAAAGCCCCGAGTTTAAAGTTACCCCCGAAGTTAAAATTAACCGCGAGGAAACGTCACTGCCGGCAACGGGGGGATGGGAGTCACTGAAAGATGACAATTTTAAAAGAAGAATTATCTTCTGTAAAATGACGACGAAGGATGGGTGGGGAGGGGTAAAGAAAAGGGCCCGATTAACGCAAGGGCCAACTGGGTCACGGCCCTTTTTGTTTTTTAGTTTTAATCTTTTAATTAAAAAAATTACAAATATTCCATAAAATATTATTTCATGAAAATTCAGTTTAGTTTTTTGTCTTACGAACATAGTAAAACAATGAATATGTTTTAGTGCTGATTTATATGTTTATTTAATATAATGTAAGGTATCAAAATTTTAAAAAAAATTGTAATAATTAAAAGAAAGGGATAGGGCCCGAATGCAGAGCCTTATTATCGCATTGGCAAATCGGGACTCTGCCCAGGGCCCCCGGTTCGAAAAGGGCCCAAATTTCAAATGTTGTTATGAAATATTCTTTTTTATGTCAAAATTTTATCAAAAAGAAAACAAATTTCATAGATGGGGACCCCCAAATTCATCAATGCCCGGGGCCCCTGTTGGTCATAATTGGGCCCTTCGGAACTTCTAAGTGGTGTTCCAGCCTTATGCGGTTGGAACGTAATATAATCATCCAATACAGGAGCAGTAGCCATTATTACCGACGTGCGAAAGCGGAGATAAGGAAGTAAAGAACGGAGAATGTGTAATGGATTTTCCCGTTCTGGCGTGGGGGAGGGTTGCTACGATCTTCGCTCCTTAAAAATTCCGCCAAAACTTGCTTTGACACTATTGGATGGCAAAGCGTTGACACAATAAACACATTTTCATTTATATAAAGGCGATATATTAAATTATTGAGCACGCTTTCATTATATAAACATGTTTTTTCCCCTTTACAGACGAATTTAACATAAAAAGTAATACATATACTGACGAACTATATTGTAAGGTCGGAAGAATACAAGGCATAGCCTTCCACGTACTCTCAGGTTAAGCTGAACTGGAGTATAGTTAGCAGTAAAGCAAGATTCAAACTGCGTACGAAAGCTGCATTCCGAAGCCATTCTACCCGTCCCGGATCGGACCAGTCGGGCTTTGTTAGTCACCTCAATCAGGGCTGGCCAGATAGGCAAACAAGTAATCATCGCAACGAGCACCGTTTTTTGTTTATGAAGGGGCGATTTGCTATTTGGAGATGAAACATTATGGACCAATTCGTTTTTCAACATGTACACATGCAATTGTTGAATTTAATATTGTATTCAAGAAAATCATACTTTTTTGATATTGTTTTTTTTTTTTTTTTTTTTTTTTTTTTTGATATTGTACCTTTTTGAGAAAGAAAAATGGAGGAAAATGTTTTTCTGGTGCAAAATAAATCTGCTGTCTTTAAATGAAAACTTAAAGGAGAAATCAGTACGCCTTTCATAACTTGTTATTCGAAAAGTTTTTATGTATTCACACTGTTTACAAAAGCGATTCATATGTTTTACCTTTTCGAGCTTAAAAAAAAAAAGCCCCCCTCCTCTGAAATGGGTAACGATCCGCCACAGCTCTATGTATATGTATTTTCCCGATTTGAACTGGCACTATTTTTTTCGGGCCCCACCACTGAAGCAGGTCACGAGCTGCCACTGGCTGTTATAGAAAGTGGACAGATTCTATTAACGGAAGGGAAGGATAGACTTGCAAAAACATTAAAACTATTAGAAGAAAATGAAAAAGCTCAAGAAATTAATAAAAATAAAAAAAAAGAATAAATAGAAAACTAGATAACTTATGATACTTAATTTGTAATCCCATTATTAATTTCTCTTAATCTTAATTTTTAATTTCCCATAATTCTTAATTTCTCTCAACAGTCATTAAATATTTTTTATTTACATTTGCTTTGTATATTGTGTTCAAGTATTATAGATGAATATGTAAATATTAGATGAGGTTAAATTACTGATACAAAAGCATATGCTATTAAAAGTACACACATTTAATTATTCTAACCATCAAATTTATTTTGTTTTCGATACTGCTTACCAATTACGTGTTGTTGTATAAGAGGTATAATATTTAGGTTTTCAAAAATCTCCATTTAGTACTACTTGTGATTTGTAATAGAACCAAAGAATGAGATAGAAGCTTTTGTTTTAAAATTTAGTTTTCATTTTATTTGTGCTCTCTTTTTCGAGAGGAAGATTCCCTAAATGATTCTGAAAAAGAAAAAAAAAGGGACAGGGATTGGCAACCTGTGGCTCGCAAGCCGCATGCAAAAATCATACTCATGGTTCTTGAGTAGGAAAAAAATGACTTAACCACAGAAAGGTTGCTGACTCCTGATATGTATTGTTTTTACCAAGTTACTGATAGCATAGCCTGTATACACCTTTTTTTTTCCAGAGCTTTCCTAAAGTGCTTTCAAATAGTGTTTTGCTTTTAGCAAATGGTGTTTGCTTGCAAACTTTGCTTTTCTTGTACGCATTTATTGTGTTCCTAAATCTTCAATTTTATGCTCCAAAATCATGTTAATTCTGATCTCGAATCTTAGTTTTCCTCTGGGAAACTATTTTTTTGTGCTCCCGAGGTGCTACCAAATGGAATTTTTCTGCTCCCGAGGTGCTCCCAAATGAAATTTTTTCTGCTCCCGGGGTGCTCCCAAATCGAGTGTTGGAGTTAACATCCCTGTATTACTTTTTTTTTTTTTTTTTTTTTTTTTTTTTTTTTTAATATAAGAGAAAAAAACTTCCTCCGCCCGACCCAACCATCCAATTACAACCTTAAAACCAAAACCCCCCCAAACCTCCAGTAAATTAACAAAGACATTAGACACATCATTTTCAAGAATTGTATATAATAGATTTTAGGAACTTAGTGGGATAGTTGTATTGTCTAGCTGACAGAAATAGAGATTTAAAATTGGAGACTTTGAAATCATCAGAACATAGAAACTTGATTCTACAGCAGTGATTATAGATGATATTGCGAAATACAGATTTATGTAAGCAGGAGGAAAAATGAGTAAAGCTATTTACTTTAAAGCTAAAATCTTTACGCTTATCATATATATTGAAACTAAGGCTATTTCTAGGAGTGATGGAGATACTTAGATCTAGAAAACTAACAGAATTGTTAAGCATATCATTTTTAATTAATTCCAGAGCAGATGGATATTTTATAGGGAAGATAATGTTATTATTATTAGTAGTGTTTACAAGTAAGATATCATCTATATATCGTTTAAGAATGATGTGTGTATTAGTATATTCTTTTTCATAGTAATATAAGTAAAGATCTGCAAGGTAACTAGATGCTGAACCACCTTGTGGTATACCATGATTTTGTAGATATATTTTATTGTTATGTAGAATAAAATTATTATAGATAATAAATTTAGATAGACAACTGAAATAAGTTACATCAACATGGGAAGGGAGCTGAATATTGTTAACACAAGTTTCAAATAATTCATTAATTACATTGTAAAGGTCGTCAAGAGGAATATTGTTGAATAGATCTTTAAAATCATAGGTATATAAAGAGGTAATATTACTAATAGTACATATTGTATTGCGTAGATCATAACTATTTCCTATAGAGATAGAGTAATCATTACGTTTTATATAATACTCATGCATAACAGACAGTATCTTTAATAGAAGTTTACTTGCTACATTGCTATATGTATTACATCCTATTGTAACAGTTCGAAACTTTAAAGGCGATTTATGAAATTTAGGGATTAGTACAATATAAGGATAGTTTAGATTATTATGTTGTAGGTTGAGAAGTTTATAGAAAGCCAGAATTTTTTTGTTACAAACTACAGTAGACAAATTAGTAGAGGAATAGATACTGTTATTTACAATTGTAGAGGCTAACAAGCTATGATATAACTGTTTACAAATAAAAGCATAGTTATTGGATGATTTATCTACATAAGTAATTATGAAATACTGCTTTATAAAGTCTATTTGAGTATGAAATTGACTATTGACAGGAGAACTATATTTTACATATTTAGCAATATTTTGCTTAAAGATTGAAAGTACTTTTACTTTCCAGGTAGTGAAGGCTTCAATAGGAGTGCTGTATTTTAAGGCAGTATTATATATGTAAAAATCTAAATCATATGTGAATTGTGTTACAATGCCACTAAGAGAGTGTTTTGAAGGAATACGGTGTTTAGAGCCCTTCTGCATGAGTTTTTTTAACCTAATATCTTTTACGATAGCTAGATCCCCAGTAATGATGTGTCCATAATCCCTATTAATGAAGTTCCTATAGTGATTATCATTGCATATACAGGGTGGTGTATCAGAAGGGTTATATGTTTTTGAAAAGGAGTTATAGTTAAATAGTTTCCTACCAAAGGGTAGGGGATATTTAAAGGACTTTTTAATAATGACATTTTTGATGGGAAAGTAAGTGTTATTATTAGAAAATATTGTATTGAAGTTTAAGTTATTGAATGCAGGATTTGTGAAAGTAATTAATAAGTTAGAATTAGAAGGAGTATTATTACTTTTATTGGTTAGGTTTACGGTAAGTGCAGTGGCTCGTGCAACAATGAGATCGAAGAATAGGTGAGAAAAATGTCCAGAAATGTTAAGATTTGAAAAAATAGAAAAATACTTAACTAAAAGTTTCTTTTTAATGGAGAAAATGAAAGTACGTATATTAATCCAATTATAAGTACTGGTATAGTAATTATATAATTTTAAAATAGCAGATTTTATATAACTATTAGAATACTTAGGACTATTACACTTTTTACGTTTACCTCTAGAAGTTCTCAGTGTTTTATTATATATAGACAAGTTTAAAGTATTATAGATTGGAGAATATTTATTTATGTTAGTAGTGCTAGTATAATATATTAATTGTTTATTATGAACTAATTGGTTTAGACCATACGGATATATATATATATATATATATATAAATACTATAGATTAAACAGATCAAGAATTTGAAGCTGAAAGAAAATCTGAATTTTCAGGAAGGGGCAATACTTGCTTAGCTATTTTTTTTTTTTTTTTTTAAGTACTCCTGTTTGCTAAATATTTCGAGTTGCTTGCGCCATCTACTGGATATGGAAATCAATATTTTTTATAGTGCGAATTTAACTATCTAACAGCCATGTAGAAATAAAAGTTATTTTAAATATTACATAGAGATTAAATTTTTTATGTAACTTTTCTTAAGTATGAATTTACAAAAATAAAGAATTTTTCAGTTCAGATTTTCGATTAATGAACCCCAATCCCTAATAAAAGGTTAAATTGAAAAAAAAAAAAATATTTCATTTAAATTGAAAATCTGAACTGATTTAAAATAATAATAATAATATTTAAAAAAAGAAACTTATCTGCAGTTTTTTCCTGTGAGAAGTGCAGGAAATTCTTACTTTTAATATGATTTTGCTGGACTTATAAAAATAGAACAAAAAATTTCAGAAATTGTACTTTCAGTTTTAATCTTAAATCAATGTACTTCAAAGGAGCAAAAACACATAAAGCTTATATGTAAATTCTTCTACCCTCTAAATTTACCACTTCAACCAAATATTTACTTGCACACATATGCAATTAGTTTCCTTATTTTATTGATATTATTCATTTAAAATTTTAAGTTAATGAACGTTTTTCCATATTTATAATGCAACACTCTTGTCTTCACTTTAAAGCATAATATATAAGTAATTTTTTGCTATATGTGTCATATTTTTTAAGAAAGTGCTGTAATAGTTTTCCCTATTTTTCTACAATTTTTACAAATTTCCTTGGAAAAAAATCATTATACTGCCTCTTGAACTGTACAGGGCTTATTGTTCATTTAGACTGGAATGGGGAGGGGATAAAGTGTTACAAATATACAATATATTGATTTCCATATCCAGTAGATGGCGCCAGCAACTCGAAATATTTAGCAAACAGCAGTACTAAAAAAAAAAAAAAAAAAAAAAAATAGCTAAGCAAGTATTGCCCCTTTCTTAAAATTCAGATTTTCTTTCAGCTTCAAATTCTTGATCTGTTTAATCTATAGTATTTTCTATATATATATATATTTCCACCTGTCATAAATGAAGGAATCCGAATTCGTTGTCTCATACTAGCAGAACACCCGAACCTCGCGATGTATGACGTAATGGAAGCAATCGCGAAATAGCCAATAGGAAGGCTCTTTTTCCTCCCATCTTTATATAGCAGTGCACTTGTGAAATACGCGCCCCGGGCGCCATGTGAAAGGCGTCGACAAAATTCTTTATGGTTCCAAGGAGCGCCAAAATTGAGGTTTTACGCCAGGTGACCTAAACACTAGTTACGGTACTGGATATTAATAGTACATTTATTTCGCGGTATTCAAATAAACATTACATTCCTCACACTTTGGGTTGAAAAATAAATAAATAAAGCGCTTTTGGGCGGCTGTTAAGATATTTTTGTGATGCCGATGGGTGGCCGTTATTCGGAAATTGTTGTTCACAGACTAGCTCTGGACTGATAGATGATATGTGGACTGTCTTCGGAGGTTTCTGTTGTACGGAAGTGGCTGTTAAAGGAGGTTTCGCTGTACTCTTTGGGTTGTAAAATGAATAAATAAAGTGCTCTTGGGTGGCTATTAAGATTTTGTTCTATACCGAAGGGTGGCCGTTATTCGAAAATCGTTGTTCAGAGGCTAGGCCTAATATTGATCATATGGAACACGTTCAGTCCTACTGATATGTGGACTATCCTCTGAGGTTTCTGTTGTTCGGAGGTGGCTGTTTGAGAAGGTTTTACTGTACACTTTGGGTTGAAAAATAAATAAATAAAGTGCTTTTGGGTAGCTGTTAAAATATTTTTGTGATGTAGACGGGTGGCCGTTGTTCGGAAATCGTTGTTCAGAGTTAAGTAAAATGTTAATCTTATGGAACACGTTCAGTACCACTGATATGTTCACTGTCTTCGAGGGTTTCTGTTGTTCGGAGGTGGCTGTTAAAGGAGGTTTCGCTGTATTTCTTTCAATTTACGTGTTTTCCGAAAACTCAATTGGTTATTCAAAAAACTGATAAGGGAAATTTAGCTTACACGTGGCTATAGCGTGATCGGCAGCCAACGTATTTCAAATTCTTGATTTTAATCATTAAATTAGTCAACTGTCCATTTAATGCTTGGCTTCTCTCCACTGAGGAGTTGCTATCATCTGTTATTTAAATGCTGAAACGCTTCTTTAATTAGGCCTAAATTAGCTGCTGTTTTATGATCAGATTGCACAGCAACAGTTTTCCATGAATGAAAAATACCGTTCATAAAACCATCGAAATTCATCTCCCGAGAATGTAAATTTTATGCGCAATCGTATTCCTTCCTAGCCAAACACATAAAACGCATTTTTAGGCTACAGCTTCGCTTCGCGGCGTAATGTTCCATGGTTTTTCAACGCAAATGAAATATCATCAGTCTTGCAATATTTTCTGGTCTCGTAGGCGCAGTGGGATAATGCCCGGGCATTTCCGTTGCTTAGCAACGTTATAAATGAAAATATTTCTTTTGCAGTTGGATAGTCGTATTCTCAGAAAGTTAAATGCTCAAAAAATATCATGTGTCTTGCATGCGGATTCATTTAGATCGAATTTGGAGGTGCGCAGTTTTGATGTTAGATATACACGGATGATTGTTAGTAAACTGTTGAGCATTCAACCTTGCTCATAATGTACAATTAATTTTCCCCATTGTAAATACTATTCATGAATCTGGTCTGTTAAATCCCCCATACTTTTTCTATTGGTAATTCTCTTGATGCAGTTTTAAAAGTACCGTAAATCGAGTCAATAAATAAAAAATGGCGGGTTTTTTTTTTTAACTCCTGCTTAAATGTTAGATTCTGATGTGTTTTTAATCAATGTTTTAAACCAGGGATGTAGTCGGGGGGGGGGGTCACGTGGGTCTGCGTTCCATCGGAAATTTGGATGTTTGTTAAATAAATATCAAAGATAAAGTGTCTTTTTTTTTTTTTTTTTTTTTTTTTTTTGTAGTGAGTTCTAACTTTTCAAACTTTTGAATCAACGACAAAGGTATTTCGGCGAAACAATATTACAGTAAATTGCGGACTTTTCTATTTTTCTATTACCAGTGAAACAAGAAGGATAAATCACGCAAAACTAACAGATTATAGAACACTTTCCATAGCAATCTAATCTACGATGCCGTTGTCTGAGTACAGTCATCCTATTCGTTACCGTAATTTCATAGATACAGATTTTTACTACTACGCAGAGTATAAAAGCCGGGTGGGTGATTAAAAGCACAAGTCGGGAAGCAACGATGGGCACAAAAAGGTAATCGATGCCTTCTCCTGTGGGAACCAGTAATGGTGTAGCAGATTAGTCTGTAAGACACTAAAAAAGTCTACAGCCTTTTTTGATTGACGATCAGAATTAACCAAAAGTGTGTATATTAAAAAAACATTTCGGGTCAGTGGCATTATCATTTTAAGTCTTTTGTGTGTGTGTGAATTGTAAAATAAATTTTATTGAGAAAATAATTACAGTGGACTTCAAACATAAAATAAAAATTCTAAATAATATCAAAGCAAAATAACTGAATGAATTTTATTTTTCTCTTCGATATCATTGGCACTATTTCCTGTCCTGATACTGAATTTGAAGTCAGTATAGTCTACTTATAGCCAGTCGTTAGCCTCGATACTGTTCTATTAAACTGAACATTGTAAGCCAAATGTGTAAATTAAAAAACTGAATTCTTGCATAAATGTGTTTTGCAGTGCTTTTGTACTCAATACTTGTACTACATGTTTTAAAAAAGGATAAATTTTATTGAAACAAAAATCGAATTTTCTTTTGATTAAAAAAAAAAAAAACTCTTTTAACTAAAAAGTAAAAAATAAACGAGAAAGCACGATATCGAGTACCTTTGAAATCCAAGTTATTGCAAAATTTCTATGAATGTTACAAGCATTCGAAACTATTTGAGTAATAACTTTAGGTAATCTTAATGAAACAGCCTCGAGAACGCTTCTAAAATTTTTGCTTGAAGTCGGCTTGTAGTTATTCTCAATATTTTGTTTCTTTAATATTGAGAGGATTCTTTTACTTTTTAGAGGCCGTCAATGAAAGCATTTTATCTGTTGTTATTTTTACTTTGTTGTACGAAGTAAAAGGAAGTATAGTGATGACGATAATTTTCCGTATGAATATTTCGATGAAAAAGGATTTGATTTTGACTATCTCTAAATATTTTGTGAAGAGTTTCTACAAAATGTCTCAATGTTCGCATGTATGTTTGTTCGTATAAATACATGGGCAATCCATTTGACCCACCGCAACTTTATTTTGACTATTTCTATTGTGAAGTCTGTATCTATATATGTACGTAACTCGCATGCATCAAAAGCTATTAGTCGTAGAATATTGAAATTTTATATTTAGAATTTCTGTAACACCTAGATGTGCCCCTCCTTTTTTGATCCCATTCTATTGGATGGTATATTTACAGGGCTACCCAAAAGAATTTCAATACATTAAGGTCTAAGGATATCATCAATGTACTATGTCTGCAGTCAATCATTGTTTGGGCCATGCCCAAAATCTCGCTAACTGCCATTGACATTGACAAATTTTACGAAACATAGCCAAATTTGACGCCAAAAGTAATTACGAATTGCGCTTAACTCTAAAACTTTTAACCATTGAATGTGAAATTTTGTATTTAGAACTATTGAAACATATAATTGTGTCTCTTTTTATTGCAATCGACAAGGTAATATATTCACAAGGTCACCCCGAATACTTTCAATACATTAAGGTCTATGGTGTCCCATCGGATTTTTTACTTATTATTTCAAATAACCTCTTCTATTTTTCTAAATGAAAAGAGGAATTAACTTTCTCGTGGTTTGATGAGACAAGTTTTTATAATGGCACCAAATAATATTTAGTCGTCATCCATTAAATGTTTCGCCTATTCTCTAACGTTGCATAATCATTATTCTTATTTCATGATTTAATAGGATTATATCCTCCTGAAATATGCTCCCCAAATAAGCACTTACAAATATGAAGGCGTTGCTACGCAACTGACATGTGTTCTTTTCTTCCCTCTTATCTGGCACTTGCGTTGTACTTCATCATCAGAATTCTGGAGAGCCTGAAGATGATCACCCTCTTTCTCTTCTGTAACGAGTCTTATTTTATTAGCTGTACATGAACTCGCCTAGAGTGGTTTTCATTATTAATAAGGTATAGGCGTAAATGTCAGTGTCATAAATGATTTAAAGACTACGAGAATAAGTAAATATTGTAGACGGAGTGGTATTGGTTCTCAATGCTTCTGGTAAAAATTGTTCCAGCTCAGAGTGGGAAACAAGCAAAAATCTTCACACATTCTTTTGTTCTAGAGTTTTGTTATTTTCTGGAGTCATGACTTACGCGAGGTGAAAATTTCGCATTGTAAAATCCTTCTGATATTATAAATGTCAGTGTTTATATGTATGTTTGTTACTCTTTCACGCTGAAACGATTTGACGGATTTGGGTGAAATATGGAATAAAGACAGTTAAAGTCCCGGATTAACAAACAGGCTACTTTTTATCACGCGACAAAGAACATTGGTCCAATAATATACAAAAGAACTATTTTTTATTCAAATATAAAGAATAAAATTGAGTTTTTCTTTTTAAAGCCGTCGACAGATGGCGCAAACTTATAGATTACACAGTTTTTAATAAATAAATTCAAATTATCGTCTGCTATGCCTTTATAAAGAATACACCTGAATAAGTTTTTCCTTCTGACGTGGATTTATAAACGGACTTTGGGCAAAGCACACAAATCCGAAATACATGTTACACAAACAAACAAATTAAAAATAAGTTTTTGAAACTTTCATTCAGTTCGAATTGTGCATTTTCTGCGAGTCTTTTTTCCTTTCTATTTCTAATGTATTACATCCAGAAAAAGGATGTTAGAATTATCAATTTTAATTTTGTTTAATCACACTCATGAATAATGATACACTTTCTAACTTAATGGAATAAGGAAAGAAAATAGGAAAGAGGTATGGATTATGATACGCTTTTAATATATAGCACTTTAATGCGTATTTAAAATCTGAAAGTATTTCAGATTTTCTTACTTTTTTTTTTCCCCTTTCCGTTTTTTTTTCGATAACGGCCAATATATCTAGAAACTCTACAAAATTAATATAGGACGAAAATAATTTGTACCTTTTTGTTGGTTTTTATCATTGAACCACCTTATTTTTGTAACCAGGGGCTCCCCGACACGGTAAGCAAGGTAAGCATCGCATCGGGGCGCCATTTCGAACTCAAAAACCAAGTAGAGAATAATGGGGGGTTGTCTATTTTTACGTTAGCAGGGTGCGCCACTTACCCTAGGGCCGCCCCTGTTTGTAGCCATCTTAATTTTAAATTCCATTCAAAATCAGAGAGATTTCAGTGCCAAGAAGCCTGTGAGAAACAGGATTCTCTCAACAAGATTTATTAAGATGGCGAACCAACTCATCGCCGGAGGTCGCTAAAGTGCGTTCTCATCCCACTAATTTCTGAATTGCAAAAGCTCTAGTTATAAAAGTAGGGTCTAGGTTAAGTATAGTAAAGTTACCGTGCTCTAAGCACAAGGAAACCGCTTATAGCGCCACCTGGTAGCCATAGGCGTAGAGTTATATGGACCCGTGGGGCTCGAGCCCCCCCAATAAATTGTGAATAGGGGCTGAGCCCACCCAATAATTTACCACTAAATACAGAAAACTAATTTATACTAACATAAAAAAAAGTATTTCACGCCATTTACAAACGTTTTCTTTGCTTCTATTTTTAACTTATAACATGGTAGAAAGATACTAACATGGATACTTACCTTACATAGGTGTAGAATTCTATGGACCCATAGAGCTCGAGCGCCTCCAATAATTTACACTTACACATAGTAAGTCATAGCTGCCAACTACTACGGAATATAATTAACCACTTTTTGTAAACAGTATATTTTAAAATTATTTTTTTCAATATAGTAACCAGCTCGAGCGCGCAGCACGAAAATTTTGCTATATTTTAAGCCGAAAAATCATGTAGAAAAAGTGGTTAATCCCTATTCCATACTAGTTGGCAGTTAAGAGTAAGTTATATGTACATAAGTCAGTGGCGTAGCCAGAAATTTTTTAAGGGGAAGGGGGAGGGGGTACGACTCACATATATGTATCTCCG